>JADBJO010006131.1:178328-183328 GCA_016801955.1 Conus betulinus
CATCAGAGGTGTGGACAGCTGATGCAGTGTTAGGTCACTGCAGGGTCCACGCCGCCCTGGGGGCTGCTAGAGCCAGTGACCACGTCAGTTCGTGTCCCTGGGCCCAGCGTTAGGTCATTGCAGGGTCCACGCCGCCCTGGGGGCTGCTAGAGCCGGGGACCACGTCAGTTCGTGTCCCTGGGCCCAGCGTTAGGTCATTGCAGGGTCCACGCCGCCCTGGGGGCTGCTAGAGCCGGGGACCACGTCAGTTCGTGTCCCTGGGCCCAGCGTTAGGTCATTGCAGGGTCCACGCCGCCCTGGGGGCTGCTAGAGCGGGGACCACGTCAGTTCGTGTCCCTGGGCCCAGCGTTAGGTCATTGCAGGGTCCACGCCGCCCTGGGGGCTGCTAGAGCCAGTGACCACGTCAGTTCGTGTCCCCAGGCCCAGCGTTAGGTCATTGCAGGGTCCACGCCGTCCTGGGGCTGCTAGAGCCAGGGACCACGTCAGTTCGTGTCCCCAGGCCCAGCGTTAGGTCATTGTAGGGTCCACGCCGCCCTGGGGGCTGCTAGAGCCAGAGACCACGTCAGTTCGTGTCCCCAGGCCCAGCGTTGCTTCATTGTAGGGTCCACGTCGCCCGGGGGGCTGCTAGAGCCAGAGACCACGTCACTTCGTGTTCCCAGGCCCAGCGTTAGGTCATTGCAGGGTCCACGCCGCCCTGGGGGCTGCTAGAGCCAGTGACCACGTCAGTTCGTGTCCCCAGGCCCAGCGTTAGGTCATTGCAGGGTCCACGCCGCCCTGAGGGAGGCTGCTAGAGCCAGAGAGAGACCACGTCACTTCGTGTCCCCAGGCCCAGCGTTAGGTCATTGCAGGGTCCACGCCGCCTGGGGGCTGCTAGAGCCAGGGACCACGTCGGTTCGTGTCCCCAGGCCCAGCGTTAGGTCGTTTGCAGGGTCCACACCGCCCTGGGGGCTGCTAGAGTCAATGGAAATCATGGAGCTGTCATTTCTTTCTTTCTGTCTTTCTTACTTTCTTTGTTTCTTTGTTTGTTCCTTCGTTTATTTATTCATTACAGATCTTGTCCTTTAATTATTTCACGTGTGTTCTATGCAGACAGGTAGGAAAACAACCACTAGTTGGGGTATTTCTGTCGTTCTGAAAATGAGACTTCATAAAGATATACAAAGCGAGATGTAAGTATACACTGAAAACAAGGAGCGAAGAAAGGTTTACTTCATTCACAACACGAAACAGAGAAGTGAATTTTCGACAAAAATGTCTTCTTCCAACTTCACGGACAATGTAATGTAATGTAATGTAAAAGGATGTTTATAGAGTGCTTTACCTCGCGAGAACCCAAACCGCATAATACAGAAACATGATGAAATACTAATTCTAACTCAAAGCACACACACACACACACACACACACACACACACACACACACACACACACACACACACACACACACACACACACACACATAAACACACACACACACACACACACACACACACACACACACACACACACACACACACACACACACACAGACACACACACACACACACACACACACACACACACACACACACACACACACACACACACATAAAACACACACGTAAAACACACACACACACACACACACACACACACACACACACACACACACACACACACACACACACACACACACACACGAAAAAACAAAACACACCCACTCGCAGAAAGACACACGAGCGCGTCAAAACAAGCAGACTCGCGCACAGAGATAAGTGGATATCATGAATCAGTCCGGGGGGAAAGATGTGTCTTTAGGGAGGTTTTAAAAGTCTTTAAATACATGTACAATACCTGTAAAAAGCGTGCCAAACCACAATACACCCAAGATGGCTTTCAGCTGCAGAGATGGCAATGTGATTTTTCGACAAAAAATGTCTTCTTCCAACATCACGGACATTAATATGAAAAACCGTGCCAAACCACAACACACCCAAGATGGCTTGCAGCTGCGAATGGCAATGTACACAGGCAAAAATGGAAAAGCGATAAGTAGTTGTACAATCTACGGATACAAATTTACAGATACGCTAAATACTAGGCACGTAAGAAGGTAAAAGTGTTGGTTATTAAGAGACTGAAGAACGAGTTGTTATATTATTTGAATACCTGAACTGCTATTAATTTGAAGGGGGGGGGGGGGGGGGGGGGGGGATGAAGGAGGAGGATTCTTTGTATACCCCCCATCCCTTCCTTACCCTCCTTCTCCTACCAATGTAAACGTGCATGTAGGCTTACTTAACATGTCATTTTGCACTAATCAAGACTTTCATCATTGATGTTTAGTCTTTTGTATGTTTTTTTTCAGCATACGTGTATGATTAACATTAAATACGATTATATTGTTTAGTTTAATTAAACTTTGTTCTATATTCGCTGTGCGTTGTATGCAACTTCGCTTAGTTATCTTTCGTCGTCTTTTCCCTCTCGTCACAAGACACTTCTGGCAATGACGGTCTGAAAGTGTCAAAGTGTCAGGTGTCTCCCCACGTGTCTATGCATCAGTTGTGTCTCTTTTCAAAAAGCACAAAAGATAACTCAAGGAATTAGCATTTGTTTGGTTAAAACAAAATGGGCGTGGTTATAACAAGCTGCCATCTGTAAGGCAATTAGCATATGTTTTGGCAAAGAAAATGGGCGTGGTTACAACAACTGCTGTCTGTAAAACCTGAAAGAAAATCTTATACTTGAATAAAGCAGCCACACACATCGAAGGTACAAATGGGGCCGGAATAGCTCAGTGGTAGAGCGCCGGACTCGAAATCTTGGGGTTGCGGGTTCGAAATCTCCGCCGGACCGTTTCGGTACAGGGGGATTTTTCCCTCGGAGTTAACATTGGTTCTTACTCCATTTCCCATACAGTCCTTCAAATAAGACTATAAACTGAGGTTCCGTGTGTGAACGCACGCATAACATCTGCACACACGTAAAATCCAATCACCAACTTTCGGAAGAGAAGCCAGTTTGCCGTTGGTGTGCATGACACGTTACACATAGCTTGCACCTTCCCAGAAGTTGGACTATGGCTGCCTTAATGGCGAGATAAAAAAAAAAACCGGTCATACACACAAAACTCCACTCCCTTTGCTGTGTAGATGGGACCAATCCTTGCCTGTCTATACAGGGAGTGTCCGCAGGAGAAAGTCTGCGTACGCAGCGGAGGAAGAAGAAGGAGCAAATACCATTGGTGACATCAGTACTCTCTGAACAGTGCGTTTGGAGTCATTAAGCCGGAGATCGATCGGATCTCGGTGATCTTTTTCGTTCAAATTAAAACCAGGTGGGGTCGGTTGGCAACCCTCTTCAAAGAGATGCTGGAGACCGGGGGTGGGGTGGTGGGGGGGGGTGGGCTGAAAAAGGTGACAAGTGTAACTGCCTTTGCCAACCGAGGAAAATGCTTCCCATGGGGACATGACTTCAGGCCAAGACTAATGTCTGTCTGGGTTGGTCCGTTTGTTTGCCTGGTGAATTGTCTGTCTGTCTGTCCGCCTGCCTGTCTGTCTGTCTGTCTGTCTGTCTCTCTGTCTGTCTGTCTGTCTAGCTGGCTGGGTGGCTGACTGGCTGTTGCTTTGTCTGTCTCTGGCTGTCTGTCACTGCCTGTTCCAGTTTCTCTCTTCATGAAGTGTGTGTGTGTGTGTGTGTGTGTGTGTGTGTGTGTGTGTGTGTGTGTGTGTGTGTGTGTGTGTGTATTTGTGTGTGTGCGTGTGTGTGTGCGCGCGCGCGCGTCTGTGTGTGTGTATATATACTTGGAGTAAAATAAAAAGCACAGAAGTGAACAGTTTCATTTTAAATTGTATATTCTCCAATAAAATTTTCGCTTAAAAAGCTTCTTCAGTAATGGCCAGTATATATATAACAGAGAGTTTTAAAACCACAACAGACAAGATAAAAACATTTCCAAAATTTTCAGCTTTAACGCCTTCCTCAGTTGTGAGTCGACTGGCCGGCGAGTCACACAACATTTATACATGCATTGAAATAAAGTGAATAAAATTCACTATCTTAAAACTATATATATATATATGTATATATATAATATATATATATATATATGTGTGTGTGTGTGTGTGTGTGTGTGTGTGTGTGTGTGTGTGTGTGTGTGTGTGTGTGTGTGTATCAAAGTAAGGAGAGGAGAGAGAGAGAGAGAGAGAGAGAGAGAGGGAGAGAGAGAGAAACTCGAAACTCGAAACTCGAAATCTTTAATGAGGGTGAATAGATAAGCTGGAAGCTTTTTACACTATGCCCTCAAAATAAAGAGAGAGAGAGAGAGAGAGGAGAGAGGAGAGAGAGAGAGAGAGAGAGAGAGAGAGAGAGAGAAAGAAAGAAATGAGAGGTATAAAAAGAATAGAGAGAGAGGGACCAAGAAAGATAAAAAAAGAGGTATATAACAACGTAAGAAAAGAGAACAAAGAGAGAGAGAGAGAGAGAGAGAGAGAGATAGAGAGAGAGAGAGAGAGAGTTTAAAAACCTAGGACACAGTTTGCCATCTAAGGCTTCTAATTTGATGAAAACATAACTCAGTCTGCTAGAGAGAGAGAGAGAGAGAGACAGAGACTGTTAGAGAGAATGAGTGAGTGAAAGAAAGTAGCGATGTTGCCACTGTCTGCGCGCCGTCGTCAACATTACGCAACCTCTCATAGTTCAGAGTCCTTGTGGCCCATCCGCCATCCTAACGCTTGAGGGAGAGACGAAATCATTGACCGATCAGATCATCACGTGTTAACAAGTGCCACCGTGGCACTTTTTTTTTCTTTGGTGGTGGTTCACATTTCTCTCTCTCTCTCTCTCTCTCTCTCTCTCTCTCTCTCTCTCTCTCTCTCTCTGAATAACATGCACTCTCTCCTCCGTCTCCGTCTCTGTCTTCATGTCTCTCTTTTTCTGAATGAATATGCGTGCAAGCGCGCGCGCGCGCGCGCGCGCGTGTGTGTGTGTGTGTGTTGTGTGTGTGTGTGTGTGTGCGT
>JADBJO010006131.1:190828-200072 GCA_016801955.1 Conus betulinus
ATGAAAAAGCCTATTGTGTAACAAGAAGAAAGATACAGAAATAATTGAGGGGGTGATTGCAAACTTTTTTTTACAACGGAGAAATAAAAAAAAATGTTGTTACTTCAAAACAAAAACTAAACTTAGAAATGGTATTGTAGGCAGCATCCATTCGGAGTTAGGGGCTTGTAATTCTTTCATCGTGGTAGCAAGAGTTATCCTACTTGTTTGCTGTTTACTGTTCCCTGCCTCCTTTAAGATTTCCTTTCTTAGAAATGATCAAGCTGACGGCCCTTCTGTTGTCATTAATGGGTTATTAAAAAAAAAACATGATGGCATTTATTTAGTTATCAATTTTTCCGTCAAAATTTTCAGGATTTTTTTTTCCTGTCCCAACCTCTGCGCCACCTCAGAGGCAGTGCACCCACGCCGCTCATTCCGACACCCCGTCCACAGCCACAGCCCGGTCGGCCCCCGCCGCAGCCCCGACACCGGCAATCCACAGGGAGCAGTCAATGTCAAGTCGTCAGGAGGCAACCCACCGGAGGAGACACTGCACTGCTGCCGAGTCACTTTGGTGGTGTTCAGTGGCGCCTATTCTGATCTAACATACGCAGGACACCACCTACTAAGCCCCCTACTAAGCCCCCTACAATAATTGCTTAGTCGCGGAGCCGGCGTGAGTGAGCTCTCCCTCCGGAGGGCGCCACCACGTCCGTCCAACGACAGCCCCCATGGACTCCGCCGATACCGGTGACCCCGACGGAACAAACCAAGGCCACAGACGTGGAGAAAGACATCCAAATTGAGGTCACATTGACAGCAGGGCATGATGAGCCACAGAATCTGAGACATTTTTTTTTATGCCGATCGATGAGAATGAGGATGATTAAGATGATGCTACGGATTTCCATTTTGGTCTGAGACTACATGACAGGGCTGTACTCTGCGCTTCCTTTCAGAATATATCCCGGCGTCAACCAGGATACCGATGGTCAAGAAATTTGAGCAACACTCTCAGAAACGCATCCATTAAGTGGATGAAACTCAACTGTGTGGTCCCAGTCTTTCCAACTGAGTCCATCCACAGCAAACTCAACTCTGAGTAAGAGCCGATCGGGGCAGAAAAACCCCACATGACTCTGATGGGATTCGAACCGACGACCTCCCAGCCGGAAGTCCGCGACGCTAACCACTTCGTCACGGCGGCTGGTAG
This sequence comes from Conus betulinus, assembly GCA_016801955.1. Taxonomy (NCBI): domain Eukaryota; kingdom Metazoa; phylum Mollusca; class Gastropoda; order Neogastropoda; family Conidae; genus Conus; species Conus betulinus. The sequence goes on from JADBJO010006131.1 coordinate 192,024, forward strand.
GATTTTTTGTTATTGTGGTTTTTTTTTTTTTTTTTTTTTTTTTTTTTTGTAGACACTTCCCGGACAATGGGTCGCTGCCTGTTTGTGACGTCACTGCCTGTTTGTGACGTCACTGCCTGTTTGTGATGTCACTGCCGGCTTGTGATGTCACTGCCTGTTTGTGACGTCAATGCCTGTTTGTGATGTCACTGCCTGTTTGTGACGTCACTGCCTGTTTATGATGTCACTGCCTGTTTGTGATGTCACTGCCTGTTTGTGATGTCATGTCATCTTGTGAGGATTCCGACGTGACTGACCTGACGCCACGCAAGCACGGGATTTGTGTGTGAGATTGAACGCATCTCTCCATAATCCCCTGAATCTCCGTGTATGATGATCACAGTGTGAGGAGGGGGTCCATTGAAAACTCCCCAGTGCTAACTTGTGTGTGTGTGTGTGTGGAGGAGGAGGGGGGGGGGGGGATCTGGCAATGAATTAATGACAAGTTCAAGGCTTGGTTTTTCTTTCAAATTAAAATCTGAACTCCAGAGTTTTAGTATTAAAAGCAATTTATTTCTTATCGGGAAGACACTAGTTACGTTTTGACTTGATCGTTGTGTCTGTCGTGTAGAGACACTTAGGTTGTTAGTGAGGCTGCATGCGTGTAACAGAAACAACTGTTTGCTCGTCTTCGTCTTGTCGTGAGGGGGAGGGGGGGTTATCCCGTGAGTAGTGGTTCTAATAGCCACCTCATCCAGGGGTAGATGTTTTCCAAATTGTGTCTGAATCGGTAACTAAGGTAACTGGACAGAAGATTAAACTCAACGAAGAAGGGAAAAATGTTGGTAGAAAGGATTTGGAATTGAAAGCTCATGTAAATGAGCAGCCACCTGGGGCAATTGAGGCTCAGACAATATACAGAGAAAGGGAGAAGACTAACATAGAATGGGAAGTAGGGGGGGGGGAGAGAGAGAGAGAGAGAGAGAGAGAGAGAGAGAGAGAGAGAGAGGAGAGAGAGAGAGAGAGAGAGAGAGAGACACTGAGAGAGATGAAACACTGATAAAGTACGTAAGGAACAGGAGCAAAATGCAAAACCGCTGAAAAAAAAACTATGCATCACATCCCAGTCCCTTAATCAATGTGCCAAAACGTTAATGATTCCTATTATTTTGAAAATTTCAATTCACTGTTTAAAGCGATTGCTGAAGATTTGAACCCACCAGAAGAATGGTGGCCACATCTCTTTCCCCACAGTTTGAGGTTGGGGCTGGGGATGTTTCTTTTTCTGTTTGCCTCCATGCCAACAGACGGAGACGGCATCGCTGAGTGATGCTTTTTCCATAAATATCAGGTTACAGAAGACAGATTCAGGGAACAAGCCAGTCATCCTGTAGTCAAGGGAACAAGCCAATCATCCTGTAGTTAAGGGAAAAAGCCAGTCATCCTGTAGTTAAGGGAACAAACCAGTCATCCTTTTTGTTAAGGGAACAAGCCAGTCATCCTGTAGTTAAGGAAACAAACCAGTCACCTGTAGTTAAGGGAACAACCCCGTCCTCCTGTAGTTAAGGGAACAAGCCAGTCATCCTATAGTTAAGGGAACAAACCAGTCATCCTGTAGTTAAGGAACACACCAGTCTTCCTGTAATTAAGGGAACAAACCAGTTATCCCGTAATTAAGGGAACAAACCAGTCATCTTGGAGTTAAGGAAACAAAACCAGTCATCCTAGAGTTAAGGGAATAAGCCAGTAGTCCTGTACTTAAGGGAACAAGCCAGTCATCCTAGAGTTAAGGGAACAAGCCAGTCAATCCTAGAGTTAAGGGAATAAGCCAGTCATCCTAGAGTTCAGGAAATAAGCCAGTAGTCCTAGAGTTAAGGGAACAAACAAGTCATCCTAGAGTTAAGGGAACAAGCCAGTCGTCCGGTAAACCCCAGACCGCGCAGTCTGGGGGTGAAGTCTCCTCTTTCTACAACAACAAAAAGTCAAATAGCAACCAGATCTCCAAGTTCCACAAGAATAATGGCAATCAAGATCATTATCAAGAAAAGGTCGATTGTTTCACGTGCGCACGACAGGTCGTATCATCATCCCAGAATAAGGTGGGCACAGAACATTCAATTGTTGCTGCGAATGCAAATGCAAAGGACAGATAAGATATTGCCACCAATTACCGGGACAACTGCAAATGGAAGACAGTATCTTTTTTGTTTGTTACTAGACTTGGGATAAAAGCCAGCGATAATTGTACAGCCCAGCTTGGAAATTAAGCATTATACAGGGAAGACCTTTTGTGGACAATATGCAAATGGAAGAGTTAATCAACCCCGTAAGGTCTGTATGAAGAGATAGAGTCAGATCTTTTCTAAGGAAACCCTCACCCGCAGCCGTTCAGTAGGACCTTGCCTATTCAGCTTTGAAGGGTGGACGTACGTTCTCTTAAAGCGTTGTCAACCGGTCAGTCAACTAGGGGAGGTAAATGTAGTGGAAACAAGGGCGACCATCAGATGGCGTGAGCCTGTGGTTGCTGCTGTTATGCCGACGAGCTCTCTTCCAGAAGAGACCCGCCAACTCGAGCTGCCTGGAAATACCCTAATAGCCGTTTTGGGAAAACAATGAGATCGTCTGTTACACACATACACACACACACCCACACACACACACACACACACACACACACACACACACACACACACACACACACACACACACACGCACACAACAACAACAACAACAACAACAACAACACACACACACACACACACACACACACACACACACACACACACACACCACACACACACACACACAACACAACACGAACAATACAACAACCGCACACACACACACACACACACACACACACACACACACACACACACACACACACACACACACACACACACACACACTCACTCACACACACACACACGCACGCACGCACGCACGCACGCACGCACGCACGCACGCACGCACGCGCACGCGCGCGCACACACACACACACACACACACACACACACACACACACACACACACACACACACACGCACACACGCACACGTATACTTCTGCCACCTCTGCATAGCATGTTGGGTAGGGAAAGTGAAGAGAGCAGTGCGGAATAATTCTCCTGTCCTCGTCCGCAGTAGAAACATGCCAGGATTGTACGTTCACCCGCGCTGCTTCATGCAGACAACGAACAGAAAGTTCGTGATTGACTGGCCGAATTTCAGGACATGCTGACTCAACAGCCAGGACTCACTCATCAGGCAGACTTCCAGATGACATTAGGGTACAAGTTCATGATGGTGTGTTTCACCAGTCGCATACGCAAGTTGGAAACTAAAACCAAAAAAAAAAAAAGTAAATAAGAAATGAGGTAGGGAACAGTAAACAATAAACAATGAACAAGTAGGGTAACTCTTGCTCCCACAAGAAAACATAACTCCAAAGGGATGCTGTTTACGACACCGAATCGCCTAGCAGACATGACATGTGTGCTCTGTGCTGTCATGTCTGTGCTAGGCAATCCGGTATCGTAAGCAGCATTCCTTTGGAGTTATGTTTTCTTGTGGGAGCAAGAGTTACCCTACTTGTTTATCGTTTAAAAAAAAAAAAACTGGAGCGAAGTTTGCTGCTTCTGAAAGGAGAATTCCGTTATTGTTTTCGAGGTGTTGGGGGCACCATGGGATACTTGTATTAAAAGACATTCACTCTGAAAACCGGTCACAGTAAGCCCCAGTCATATTTGGTGCAAGTCCGAACAAAACTGACCAGCAATCGCAATCTCATGTGGTGGTCAGTGTTGCTCTGAATAGTTGCCATGAAAGCTCTTAACATTCCATGCAACCAGACACCGGCAGCTGAAAATCAAAGTGAAAAAAAACAAATATGGGGTCAAAATAGAAACCCAGCCTAGCTGTTATTTGTCATGCAAGTGTTCGTTATGCATCATTTAAGCCACCATTCAGTGGTATCGTCCGTTTGATTTTTTTTTTCTTCCGTTGAGTACAGTTCCATCGAGGAGAGGTTGACTGAAGCATCGTTTTGGGAGCACGGGTTATGATGTGATGGGCGAAGCTCATTCTGTCTTTAAAGGCGTTTGTGGGTAATTTGTCTTTAAAGGCGTATGGGGATAATTTGTTTTTAAAGGCGTTTAGGGGTAATTTGTCTTTAAAGGTGTTTAGGGGTAATTTGCATCGTTTTGGGAGCAAGGGTTATGATGTGACGGGCGAAGCTCATTCTGTCTTTAAAGGCGTTTGGTGGTAATATGTCTTTAAAGGCGTTTGGGGGGTAATTTGTCTTTAAAGGCGTTTGGGGGGGTAATTGTCTTTAAAGGTGTTTAGCGGTAATTTGTCTTTAAAGGCGTTTGGGGTAAGTTGGTCGGTGACTGGATCGACCCCTTCGCATTTCTCAGATGCTCAAATTTCAGTGTCACACGTGCATAACGAGGGGTTACATGGCCGGGGCCTGGATATGAATGGAGGAGTGGTGTCTTGCGTTTCCTGGAGCAGGCAGCGGAAAGGAACTGGAGTGTGAAGAAGTGTATTTCATCCTGCCCAGCTGAATTCACTGGAGTGTGAAGAAGTGTATTTCATCCTGCCCAGCTGAAGCCACGGTTCAGGTCCGAGCAATGAACCGAGGTTTGATTTCCAGTGTGGAGGCCAGAGCCAAAGGACTACATCAACAGGTGTGTGTTTGTGCCCCAGTGAGTACCACAAGTCGGAGTGCCAGGGGGTCTCAACCGGAGCAACTGACCAGCTGTGGTAGCTGATAACAGAGGAACTGACCAGCTGTGGTAGCTGATAACAGAGGAACTGACCAGCTGTGGTAGCTGACATCATTAGAACTGACCAGCTGTGGTAGCTTGTATCAAAAGAACTGACCAGCTGTGGTAGCTGACATCAGAAAGAACTGACCAGCTGATATCAGAGAGAACTGACCAGCTGTGGTAGCTGATATCAGAAGAACTGACCAGCTGTGGTAGCTGATATCAGAAGAACTGACCAGCTGTGGTAGCTGATATCATCAGAACTGACCAGCTGTGGTAGCTTGTATCAGAAGAACTGACCAGCTGTGGTAGCTGATAACAGAGGAACTGACCAGCTGTGGTAGCTGATATCAGAAGAACTGACCAGCTGTGGTAGCTGATATCATTAGAACTGACCAGCTGTGGTAGCTTGTATCAGAAGAACTGACCAGCTGTGTTAGCTGACATCAGAAGAACTGACCAGCTGTGGTAGCTGATATCAGAAGAACTGACCAGCTGTGGTAGCTGACATCAGAAGAACTGACCAGCTGTGGTAGCTGACATCATTAGAACTGACCAGCTGTGGTAGCTTGTATCAGAAGAACTGACCAGCTGTGGTAACTGACATCAGAAGAACTGACCAGCTGATATCAAAGCAACTGACCAGCTGTGGTAGCTGATATCAGAAGAACTGACCAGCTGTGGTAGCTGATATCAGAGGAACTGACCAGCTGTGGTAGCTGATATCAGAAGAACTGACCAGCTGTGGTAGCTGATATCATCAGAACTGACCAGCTGTGGTAGCTGACATCATTAGAACTGACCAGCTGTGGTAGCTGATATCAGAAGAAACTGACCAGCTGTGGTAGCTGATATCAGAATAACTGACCAGTTGTGGTAGCTGATAACAGAGGAATTGACCAGCTGTGGTAGCTGATAACAGAGGAACTGACCAGCTGTGGTAGCTGATATCAGAAGAACTGACCAGCTGTGGTAGCTGATATCATCAGAACTGACCAGCTGTGGTAGCTGATATCAGAAGAACTGACCAGCTGTGGTAGCTGACATCAGAGGAACTGACCAGCTGTTGTAGCTGATATCATCAGAACTGACCAGCTGTTGTAGCTGATATCAGAAGAACTGACCAGCTGTGGTAGCTGACATCAGAAGAACTGACCAGCTGTGGTAGCTGATATCATCAGAACTGACCAGCTGTGGTAGCTGACATCAGAAGAACTGACCAGCTGTTGTAGCTGATATCATCAGAACTGACCAGCTGTAGTAGCTGACATCAGAAGAACTGACCAGCTCTTGTAGCTGATATCATCAGAACTGACCAGCTGTTGTAGCTGATATCAGAAGAACTGACCAGCTGTGGTAGCTGATATCAGAGGAACTGACCAGCTGTGGTAGCTGATATCAGAGGAACTGACCAGCTGTGGTAGCTGACATCAGAGGAACTGACCAGCTGTGGTAGCTGACATCAGAGGAACTGACCAGCTGTGGTAGCTGACATCAGAGGAACTGACCAGCTGTGGTAGCTGACATCAGAGGAACTGACCAGCTGTGGTAGCTGACATCAGAGGAACTGACCAGCTGTGGTAGCTGATATCAGAAGAGGGGAAGGGCAGTGAACAGAAGACCAGGCACAATCATGAAGGCTGTGGACTTGCCATGGATAGTGGAAGTTTTACTTCATTTGATTTTTTTTCCAGGTCCACAGATCACAGCAACCAAGGGTCCAGGCCGCATGACCAGAAGAACTGATCACCTTTGTGGAGACCAGCGGTCGCTTACATGACACCTTGCTAAAGGTTTTAGTTACCAACTAGTGGCCCACTAAAATTGGAAGGTTGGACTGCACAAGTCCTGACTTCCGGTTGTTTTGTAAAAAAAAAAAAAAAAGTTGGTCCCTGAATTTACACCTCTTTACCGGAAAGTAAGAAAGTGTGGGGAACAGTGCGTGTTCTGTGGAGGAAGGTACCTTTACTGTTTGATAGTGTGGGTGACAGTGAGTGTTCTCTGGAGGAAGGTACCTTCACTGTCTGATAGTGTGGGTGGACACAGTGAGTGGTCTCTGGAGGAAGGTACCTTTACTGTCTGATAGTGTGGGTGACAGTGAGTGTTCTCTGGAGGAAGGTACCTTTACTGTCTGATAGTGTGGGTGGACACAGTGAGTGGTCTCTGGAGGAAGGTACCTTCACTGTGTGATAGTGTGGATGACAGTGAGTGGTCTCTGGAGGAAGGTACCTTCACTGTCTGATAGTGTGGGTGACAGTGAGTGGTCTCTGGAGGAAGGTACCTTCACTGTTTGATAGTGTGTGGGTGACTGTGAGTAGTCTCTGCCGAAGTTTCCTTCGCTGCCTCTCCGGTCGTTTGGCATCTCAAGTCCCTGTTGGATTGAGACTAGGCCGGATAGGAAGAACAGGAGGCTAAGAAATGAATAATGTGGGGTTTTTTTTTCATTGTGAAGCTGTGCATTTGTATGTTCGTAAAAGGTTTTGGAGGAGAAGTCAAATTATGTTAATGAACTGTGTGGAGTGGAGAAAAAGGGTTGAAATCCACAATTTATTTTCCTTAGCATCAGATGCAATTTGCATTTTTTTTTAAGCGTCTGTGCGTGCAACGTCAGAGATTGACCCGTAAATCGTAGGAAATATCGTTCCAACTGGATGAAGAAGGAATTGTTTTTAAAGAAAAAAAGAAACAGTTTCAAATGTGTATCTACTTTTTCTGTGACAATTAGTTTGAAAATGTGTGTGGTCAAATCAATGTAAATGTAATTAGAATCAATATATCCAGTTTCCTTTCGCAAAGGATAACTGATTGCAGATGTGTGTGTGTGTATGTGTGTGTGTGTGTGTGTCTCTGTGTGTATGTGTGTGTGTCTGAGTCTGTGTCTGTGTGTGCGTGCGCGCGTGCGTGCGTGTGTGCGTGTTCGTGTGCGCGCGCGCGTGCAACACTTTAGTTTAGCTAAGAGTCTACATCTTTAGTGCATGATTGTGCGTCCTGATCTATGTTTTTTTTGCCAGGTGGATTACCAGGGACCGCTGTCGTTTTCGAGACTTATCGAAGTAAATTTGTGAACATGCCAGTGCTGCACTTACACCTTCCGTTTTCCTTTGCATTGAAATTCTTTTTCTTTGTCTTCCCGAATCGCCACTGAAATATAACATGTTTCGTCTCCAGCTTAATGCTGATCGCCCTACAGAAGAAGAAGGTGGTGGTGGTGGTGTTGAAATTGTGTCTAGCAGTCCATCTCCTCCCCCATTCATCCCGTTATTCCTTTGTTCTTCAATCTATGGCATGCGCTTGTCGCACGT
>JADBJO010006132.1:3827-8827 GCA_016801955.1 Conus betulinus
GCCCGCAAACCGTCAAACAGGGGAAACGCTTTCGGGGAGCCTCTTCCACTAATTAATCCTGAAGGCGTAATTGTGCATCATAAGTATCAGTTCAGTTGTGGCACTGTCCTATGTTTATCAATAGACATAACTACGACTTTGCTGCTTAATCTTAACTGACGTGAACATTGAACAAAGTACCGGGTCATTCAACGGCTACATGCTACAAGTGGGGCGTGTGAAAGAAAAACAAAATACTTTTGATTAACAGATCCGACAGCAGAAGTGGATATGTGATCTGATTAAGGCATAAAATCGGGCGGAAGAAGATGCATGTAAAGAGGTTTTTTTAAGGGATTGTAAGACCAACGCACAAGTAAAGCCGCGGAACCGTTTTGTAAAGCAACCGAGAGAGGACCATCCCATTCAATGGAAATAAAGGGAGGAGAAATAACAATTTTTTTGCTGTGTGACTGACTTACTTACTTACTTTGGCCTTGAGCCCTGGAGCGGGCATAGGCCATCCACAACCGCCCCGCCATTGTCCCCCCAATCCATCGCCATCTTCTTCTTCTGATCTCTTCTTCTGCTGGCACTTGGTTGGTTCTTTCCCAGAGATCTGTGTTGCTGATGGTAACTGGCCAGTGGATCTTCAGTATTCCGCGTAGGCAGGAATTTATGAACGTTTGCACTTTCTTGATAGTGGTCTTTGTTGTTTTCGCCATGTCTCTGCCCCATAAAACAGTACTGATTTGACATTGGAGTTGAACAGGCGGATTTTGGTGCAAGATGAAATGAGGTGAGATCGCCAAATGTTCTTCAGGGCTTTGTAAGATGCTCTTGCCTTTCTGATGCGGGTCTTCACGTCTGCATCTGTTCCTCCCTGCTGGTTGATCACGCTCCCAAGGTACGTGAAGGACTTGACCTCCTCTAAGTTGTTGTCCCCCAACTTCACTGCCTCTGTGCTGGAGGCGTTGATCTTCAGTATCTTGGTCTTGTCAGGATGGATGTGAAGGCCGACTTGGGAGGAGTGGGAGGCCAGGCTTGTGGTCTTGTTTTGCATCTGTTGCCGATTGTGGGAGAGCAGAGCGAGGTCGTCGGCGAAGTCTAAATCGTCCAATTGAGTCCAGAGGGTCCACTGGATGCCGTCCCTCTGTCCATCCGTCGTCCCGCCTCATCACCCAGTCGATGGCGAGGAGGAACAGGAACGGCGACAGAAGGCATCCCTGGCGTACGCCGGTCCTTACGTCGAAGCGACGTGTTAACTGGCCTCCATGAACGACCTGACAAGCCATCCCCTCGTACGACTCCTTGATGATTCGTGTCAGTTTGGCTGGGATCCCGTAGTGTCGGAGGAGCTGCCACAGGTGTCACGGTGGAGACTGTCAAAAGCCTTGCGGAAGTCCACGAAGTTGATGTACAGCGCGGGAATTCCACTCCAGGGACTGCTCGACAATGATACGTAGCGTGGCGATCTGGTCGATACAGGATCTGTCCTGCCTGAAGCCCGCCTGGTGGTCCCGGAGCCTGACGTCCACTGCGTCCCTCATCCTCTCCAACAGGATCCTGTTGAACACCTTCCCTGGCACTGATAGTAGTGTGATGCCTCTATAGTTCTCACAGCTGCTGAGGTCTCCCTTCTTTTGGTAGCTTGATGATGTGGTCCATCTTTCCAGTCTGTTGGTATTTCTTCTTGTTCCCAGATCTTTCTCAAAGAGCGGTAGTAGCATGTCGGCTGTTGTCTCTACGTCCGTCTTGAGGGCTTCTGCAGGAATTCCATCTGGGCCGGCTGCCTTGCCGTTCTTCATCTTCTTGATGGCGCGGATGATCTCGTCTCTTGTTGGTGGATCGCAGTTTATTTCAATGTTGGAGTCTGCTTCAGCGATGTTTGGGAGGGTTTTCGGGTGCTGGTCTGTTGAGAAGTTCCTCAAAGTGTTCCGCCCATCTCTCAAGCTGTTGTTCCGAGTCTGTGATGGTTTGTCCCTGCTTGTCTTTGACCGGTCGTTCTGGTCTGCAGCACTTGCCTGCAAGCTTCTTGGTTATCATATACAGTTCTTTCATATTACCGTGATAAGCTGCTTCTTCTGCTTTCTTCCGCCAGGCTGTCTATATATGGTCTCTTTGTCCCTTCTTCAAATTCCTCTTCACTTCCCTTGTGGGCCTGTATGTACTCTGCTTGTGTTGCCCGCTTTGCTGACTCTTGTGCGGCTCGAGTTGACTGCTTCTTTCTTGAGTCTTCTGGTTTGGATCTCTTTTGAAGGGTGTCCACTGAGATCCAGTCTTTGTGTTGATTCTTCTTTGGCCCAAGCACTTCCTGGTCTTCGGTGATAAGCTCCTGTAGTACCTGTGAATCCTATTCTTCAGGCTCACGGTGAAAGCTGCCTGAGTTGTTGTTCTTTCAGTAGGTTCTAATTTTAGTCGCAAGGACGAACCGCTTTTTTCGGAGCTGCTCGTAAAACTGTCTCGAATAGGGATTTTCTGTTCAATAACAGTAACAAGGACGGTATAAACTTTTAACTTGTCGTTGACAACACGTAAATCATCTTTCTTCATCGTCTAGAACTAGAGCTTAAATCGTTTTCTTGTAACCGTGTTGTCCATTTTACGTCAGGAATATTTCAAAGAAATAAATACCAACCTGTAGGAATTCACCAATTTATACAAGAAAAAAAAACAAAAGGGTGATTTCCGAAAACATTCTCGTTATTCAGCGGTTGTGTTTCAGGTTTTAGTTGTTCATCGTCTCGTTCGACCAATGTATACATTCTGAACGGGGATGGTGTGCGTACTGTGTACGCAAGGTGATGGGGAGGTTTGAAGATCCTGATCAGCAAATCTTCATTGCTAAGGCATGAAGTCACCCTCACAGTAAAAGCAGCAACTTCAGCACAGTAACCTGCACCTTCCATACACGTGCATCGGGGGAGGGGGGGCACTCGCACTCGAGTGGCACAACTAACCCCTGCTGAAGCAGCCCTGTCCTGGACAAACAGCCATACATGTGAACAACGACAACGAAATATCGAAATCAGCCATGCTCAGGACCCTGGGGCTGGCTAGTTTGGATGATGCATGAAAACCAAGCTTCCGGGCTGCACAAGATCAACAACAATATGAGCCATTTGGATCCAGCTGTCTCTGTCTACAAGTGCTCTGAACTAGTACTAAGGAGCCTCACACACTGTACTGAAAACAGAGTTAGCATTATAATCCCTGTTCCACACAACCCCCTCCCCTCCCCCCTCCCCACCCCCTCCCTCGAGCATCTCTGAGTGTGCAAGGTCCTTAGTCACCACTCTCAAGGATTTTCATGTCACAACTCAGCGCAGCAGTCCCCATGCAGTTTATACCCGACATGCTCACGAAGCCCAGTGATTGACATAGCTTCCATATCCAACACCTGCATCAGGATACTGCCAAATCAATCTACACACACACACACACACACACACCACACACATATGATATATATATATATATCGTATATATATATATTTTTTTTAAGTTTAAAAGTATGATTAAAAAGGAAGATTAAAAACCACAAAATTGTTTCGAGCTATTGCTCTCGTCAGGGTATGCAGTTTGGGCACGCTACCGGTGTTATATATAGTGTGTGTGTGCAAGCGTGAGTTCTGCATGTGTTTCACGTGGCCTGTAGTTTTTTTACAATTTTGAATTTTTGGGGTGCGTTGGGGTGGGTGGGGGGGGATGTTAAGGAATGGAGTGTGTTGACAAGGATTTCCATTTGTGCCTGCATTGTTTATGATCTCTACTTTTGAATTCAGAGTTGCTATTTGAGCTTTGCATAATATCAGCCCTTTTCTGTAGAACATAGTTGCATTTTTTAGAGATATTATTGTATAGTGTTTTGCTCTTTTTTTTATATAATTTTCCATGATATATTGTAATCTATTTTTTTTATCTTTAAGTTTCCAAACATGTTTACTTAGTTCTGTTTGTTTTTTTTCATATTTTTGAAGGACTGTTTTATGGTTTGCATACTGGTTTTAAAATGGTTTGCAGTATCCCTATAGGTATGTTTCTTGTCACTATCTTTGTTACTGTGGCTTAGTATACAATATTGTTGTAAATGCATTTGTTATTCAGGGGGCACTGATCTTTTTTTAGTGCAGTTACAAGACGTCCTTTTGTTACCCTTTTTGACTGTGTTTGCCTTTAGTTTGTTTAATGAGTCATTTATGTTTTTAAGGTTGGGCATACATGAATATGATAGCTTGATGGTGTTTTTATTGACTATTTTAGATAGTACATGTTCTTTTGGAAATGTGTATAAGAATTTTAAAGAATTCTTTTCCTACGTTAGTCTTTATCTACCATCATATGGGGGATTATAATAACCATATGATCTTCCTTTTTCCTGTTTTTCTTATCACTATTCATGTTTATTATCTAGGCTATATTGTATATATATATATATATATATATATATATATATATATATATAAACAAAGCTTGCTCTTTATGTCTCAGATTGTAGAAATAGGGGATGATAAGCCTTCATATCTGCAGTGGTAGATGATTCTGCCTAACTGACAGTATGTGCTTGAGTGTGTGAATGGGGAATAATAAATGCTTCTCAAATGAACCTTCAGCAAGCTTATAGTCTCCGAAGCGGGAGACCATCTCCAATGGGGAGGAAGCTCACTAACATATAACTCCTGGTCAGATACCGATATTTCGAAACCTGATTGTTTCTCCTCAGTGACCGCGGAAAGTGGTAATTTGACTCCCTCTGCCTTTTCGGTTTTAAGAAGAATGCTATACCAGAAAAGGCTGGTTTGCAATACCGTAGTATGTTTGTTGAGTTTTCAAAAAAACAACCAAAGGTGCCACCTAAGAAGCAAAGAAAATGATGAAAGAGCAAACAAGCTACTTTTTTCTTGTGAAAAGTAGAAAAAATAAAAGATAGATAAGCTCTTAGGACACAAGTGCTGAGGGCTCATATATATGAGGTGGGTGTGTGTGTGTGTGTGTGTGTGTGTGTGTGTGACAGAAAATCC
>JADBJO010006132.1:13827-68827 GCA_016801955.1 Conus betulinus
GCGAACGTGTGTGTGTGTGTGTGTGTGTGTGTGCGCTCTGTGTTCGAAAGTATAGTGTGGGCGTGTTGGAAAGGAGAGGACGTTATCCATTGTAAATTTGAAATGTTTGTTAATTGTATGAGTTCTTTTCTTTATGTTTCATGTCTTTCACATGCATGGGAATATGTGTGCATATGTGTGCGTTAGAGAGAGAGAGAGAGAGAGAGAGAGAGAGAGAAAGTTCTTTTGTAGTGATCGAAAAGCTGTAATGATTCTTCTTTGTTCCTTTGTGTCGTATTGTTATAATAATTGATACGTTTTTCTGTCTGTTTGTTTTGGGTTTTTCCGTGTTTCGTTATTTGGCTGGGATTCGAACCCATGCCCCTCTGGACATGCTCATTTTCCACTTAATGACTCGCGCGCACTAACCACTGAGCCACTGGGACACCTGATATTTTTAGGAAAGTTAAGCCTTATGAAGTTCACTTTTGTTCCTCCTTGACCAGATCCAACTTGAACACCTCTCTGCTGCTTCTGCCATTGCTTTCAGGGCTCTGGTTTTTTCCCTCCCTGCAACTGAGAGCTGTTTCATGAGGCTGTATGCAGACGTTCCTACAAACCCCCCCTAGCTCCAATTTCTGCAGTGAGGACTTTGACCTGATAGCCTTTCTCTCCTCAGGCTGTTTTGCCAGATCAGCATACTTTTCAGTCTTGTAGATTTGAGCTGCCTCCATTCTGTTCTCACATGGCACCGTGAGCCGATCATGATCAAATGCTAACTGTTCTGATGGCTTGTTTTGAAATTAACTAAGTTGCACGGGACTAAAATTCAGAGAGGGAAGCCTCCGCAAAAGTGTTTGCACACACACACACACACACACACACACACACACACACACACACACACACACACACACACACTGACGCACATACACGCTCGCGTGCGCATACACATACACACACACAAACGCACAGACACACAGACACAAACACAGACACACAGACACACACACACACACACACACACACCACACACACACACCACACACACACCACACACACACACACACACACACACACACACACACACACACAGATAGATAGGTGGAGAGAGAGAGAGAGAGAGAGAGAGAGAGAGAGAGAGAGAGAGACAGACAGACAGACAGACAGACAGACAGACAGACAGACAGACAGAGACAGAGAAACAGACAGGCAGACAGACATATTGAGAGAGACAGACAGACGAATAGAAAAAAAACAGAGAGAGAGATAAAGAGAGAGAGAGAGAGAGAGAGAGAGAGAGAGAGAGAGAGAGATACAGAGAGAGGGAGAGAGAGAGAGAGATACAGAGAGATAACGACAGAGACAGAAACAAAGAGACAGGGAGACAGAGAAACAGACAAATGGACAGACAGACAGAGACAGAAACAGACAGACAGACAGGGAAAGAGAGAAAGACATACCGAGACCGAGACGGAGAGACAGACAGTGACACAAAGAGAAACAGAGACAGAGAGACTGAGGCGGAGATGTATATAAATGTGTACAATGCAGATTTCAGGGGGTTTGGTACCTCTTCTTCTGATGGCGGCATTTTTCCCACGCCTGGTTTCTCAGACAGTTCCACGTCAGCTGAAAATGTGGAGAAACCTGACGAGATCCCCTTGGAATCCATTCCTCTTTACAACATCGCTAATTATCTCATGTACATCTTGTATCCCATCATAATTCTCATCGGAACCTTTGGCAACGTCATGAATATCATCATCATGCAAGAATGGCGTCAGCAGAGGCTGCCATTCACTATTACTTTACTGGCATGGCCTTCATGGATTTAATCTTCATACTGACTGCGTCTGTTCCAGAATGGCTGAACATCCAGTTCCAGTATCAGCTGCGAGATAGCGACAGACCCACTTGTAAAATTCTAATCTGGTTGTCTACAGGGTCAGCAACAATCAGTTGTTGGTATCTGGTGTGTCTGACCCTGCACAGAGCCATGTCTGTGGTGTGGCCACATCGTGTCAGTGTGATGTGCACTCGTCCTACAGTCCTTGGTCTACTCCTGGGAATTACTCTGTTCCTTACTGCACTTTATTCCCATTATCTGTTTGGCGTTGATGTGGTTGTTTCTGACAATGGCACGACACAGCAGTGTGTGATGGAACCAGGAGCCTATATCCAGTTTGTCTTTGACGTGTTTGTCTATGTGGAAATGGCGATTTATTCTCTCTTCCCATTTACTTTCCTTGTTATTGGCAACAGCATTTTGGCTAGGGGGCTATATGATTCCGTGAAAGAAACTCGCCACAATTTAAGCGAAGGGAACACAGAGCAGATTGTGGCACGGGAAAAAGTGGCCAATTCTGTGACCTTGATGGTCATTGTAGTGTCCATAGCATTCATCGTTCTGACCTTACCAATTTCCATCGATTTTATCCTTTCTTATTTCGCCCGAGAGTACAACCAGGTCAGTGGTTATGAATACGCCAAAGCTTACATGTCTTACGTTGTGTGTAAACTTCTTGCTGACAGTAACAGCGCTGTAAATTTCTGCCTGTATTGTTTGACTGGAAGGAAGTTCAGGGAGGAGTTCTTCAGGCTGATTCGTTGTGGCAACATTACAAAGTAAAACTTGTAACTCCCATCTGATACCCATGGTTTCCAAAAAAAAAAAAAAAAAAAAAAGCGCCCCGCCCAAAACAGAAATGACGTCCCCACGAGAATATATTAAAGCTATGAAAATCATGGGAACAACAGTCATCAACTTTTAAAACAACAATTCAATAGACTTCAAGATAACAACTGGTGAGTGGGTATGAAAGTATAACATATGCCTACTTCTATGACCAACGGACAAAGAGATACCGAAAAATTAAAAGCACGCGCGAGTGCGCGCGGAAAGAGAGAGAGAGAGAGAGAGAGAGAGAGAGAGAGGAGAGAGAGAGAGAGAGAGAGAGAGAGAGAGAGAGAGAGACTTTTTGATACTTTGATATTTTATTGTCATGACCAAAGAGGTCTTTTGACAAGGGGGCAAGGGCTACCATAACAATAACATTTCTTTCTTTCTTTCCTGCAAACAAATAGTATACATTCATTCCTAGTGTGTATCGAATCAAAGGTTAACAAAAACAAATAAATTCGTAACATTTCCCCATGACATTTCGCACAGGAGTAATGCAGTAAGTTAAAACAACAACAACAACAACACGTAGACTGACTCAAATGATGACACTGTATCTTACTGATCTGGTCTACATGTCATGAATATATATTTCATTTCATATATCTCATATAATGCATTATCTTAAACTTCACTATCCTTCATTTGTCTAATTTTCGATGCTTCCGCGATAAATTTTGCAACTGATTTGATTACAAGTTCACCGTTTGATGATAACACGACAGCGACATTTTGTCTTTTCACTATATCTAACTGGAAAAATGAACAATTTGTCTGCACTTCATTATAAGCAGTAAAATGGAACAGAAAGTGTTCTTCGTCGTCATTAATGTGTCTACATGCAGGACAAACGAGATTCTGCGGGTGTTTCACATTCAAATCATCATGTTGAGAGAGAGAGAGAGAGAGAGAGAGAGAGAGAGAGAGAGAGAGAGAGAGAGAGAGAGAGAGAGAGAGAGCAATACGCTATAGAAAAACAAACAAACTCACAATGGAGTACAAAGGTGAGAACTTACTGTTAATCACTTTGATAAGTAGACAAACACTTGTCTTTTCAACATTGGAGACAATGAAACCAAGTCGGCGTGTCAAGCCAGAAATCAACAACTGTGTTGTCTTATGAACAGCAGTGAACGAGTGACATGGCCTTGTCTATGAACAGCAGTAGACGAGTGACATGGCCTTGTCTATGAACAGCAGTAGACGAGTGTCATGGCCTTGTCTATGAACAGCAGTAGACGAGACATGGCCTTGTCTATGAACAGCAGTAGACGAGTGGACATGGCCTTGTCAACACAAGGGATAGCACATCGACACTGTCTCGTAAATACAGAAAGTGAGAATGGGCATTGCCGTGTGACCACACCAGATGACTTAATGGCGTCGTCTTGAACGCAAATGGTGCATGGGCATTGCTGTGTGAAAACACATTCCTCGTTTGTATCTACAAAATGTTAATCATAACGTTTTGTAGATACAAACGAGGAATGTGTGTTGTCTAACGTGCACAGATGACATATGACCTCTGTCTTCTGAATACATAATGACGATCAATGGGCACTGTCATGTGAACTGGAAACAGCAAATGGGGCACTATCTTGTGAAAACAAGAGATCGGCTCAGAGAACGAAAACGGCGCTGTTAAAACACATTTACAGTCCACATACTTATTTTTTTGTCTGTCCTGGTTTTCCTCAGTCTTTTTGTTGGAAAAAAAATATATATATGGATTTTCTAAAACACTCTATATACGGATTTTCTCACTCAAACACAGCTCAGGGCGGCTTGCAGGAAGACCGGACGGAAACGTATTCTTGATATATCACTATCTAGATGAGTTTAACAACACACAACAACAACAACAACAACAACATTACACACCACACACACACACACACACACACACACACACACACAAACAAAACACACACACACACACACACACACACACACACACACACACACACACACACACACACACACACACACACACACACACACACACACATACATACACACACACACACAAACAAAACACACACACACACACACACACACACACACACACACACACACACACACACACACACACACACACACACACACAGCCTCTGTCCAAGTGCAGGACGCCCAGGATTAGCAATCTGTCTGGACAAAATCCAGGTATGTTTACTGGGCCTTTCAGGATGAAACAGACCGTTTATTCATGTGTAGCCTGAATATGGTGACGGTTCAACTGAGGGACACGCGCCAACTTACAACAGGAAATGCTTTGCAATGCGAGGCGCCCATTTGAATAGTTTGAGGATCACGTTCAGCGAGTCACGAAGGCAAGCAAGGTGAATTTAGCGAGTCACGAGGATAAGCAAGGTGAATTTTAGCGAGTCACGAGGATAAGCAAGGTGAATTTAGCGAGTCACGAGGATAAGCAAGGTGAATTTAGCGAGTCACGAAGGCAAGCAAGGTGAATTTAGCGAGTCACGAAGGCAAGCAAGGTGAATTTAGCGAGTCACGAGGATAAGCAAGGTGAATTTAGCGAGTCACGAGGATAAGCAAGGTGAATTTAGCGAGTCACGAGGATAAGCAAGGTGAATTTAGCGAGTCACGAGGATAAGCAAGGTGAATTTAGCGAGTCACGAGGACAAGCAAGGTGAATTTAGCGAGTCACGAAGGCAAGCAAGGTGAATTTAGCGAGTCACGAGGATAAGCAAGGTGAATTTAGCGAGTCACGAGGATAAGCAAGGTGAATTTAGCGAGTCACGAGGATAAGCAAGGTGAATTTAGCGAGTCACGAGGATAAGCAAGGTGAATTTAGCGAGTCACGAGGACAAGCAAGGTGAATTTAGCGAGTCACGAAGGCAAGCAAGGTGAATTTAGCGAGTCACGAGGATAAGCAAGGTGAATTTAGCGAGTCACGAGGATAAGCAAGGTGAATTTAGCGAGTCACGAGGATAAGCAAGGTGAATTTTCTTGTGATTGAGATAATGTGTTTTTTGGGTTCAGCTAATCAGCTTCTTGTTTGATAAAAGGTATAACTTCTGAACAGTGGATAATGCGCGTGATTTGTACATTAGGTGAACGGGGAGGAGCTGAAGAATCTAATAAATCTTTTTTTAAAGCTCAGGCATCAAGGAGCTCACTGTACAGCAAGAACAAACAAACAAACCAAAAAAAGTCATAGCTTTTGCAAAAGGCATAAAGCAAGATGTTCCTTCATGTTCCTCCTTATATGCACGGCTATTAGTTTGCTTTGGAAATGATTGATAAAGGAAAACATGACACTACATTTTCTTGTACATTGTGTGATCTCTTTATCATGTTACTTGACATTGTATTATACTGGTCTGAGATTCGGTGCTACACCTATAGATCTAAGTCTATAGTTGTGTAAGACATCTGCTCACATGGGAACTGTGTCAAAATATGCCCGAATGTAAACTTTCGTAAAAAAAAAAAGTGGCCATATGACTGCAAGAGTGAAAAGGGTAGACAGCAGAAATGCAAAGTGTTGATAGATATGCACTTGAAAGAATTCAACTGAATTGTTTTCAAAGTGTTTGAAGCCAAGTATAGACGTTTCTAGCAGTGGGTTTCTAAAGCTGTGGATTATATGTAATGAAAGCTTTTGATTTAGAAAAGGATCTCACACACACACACACACACACACACACACACACACACACACACACACACACACACACACACACACACACACACACACTTTAAACAAGAATTCGGTGTAAGCTTACGAGCGCCATGGTAATTGGTATATGGGGGAATTGGTGTAGACACCTTACGCACGTTGCTTTTCGATTGTTTGCAATCATCCTAGGAGGAACAGAGAAGCCCTTTAACATTTCCTTGTCAACTTGAGGAAATGCGGAAGTGTACATAGGCAACAAACGTTTGCGTAGCCTAAAATATGGATTTGTTTCCGTGTTTGCTGTTTAGTTGGGCTTTGTTTTGAATGTTCAGGTTACACGATCTATTTTGACATTCAAAAGAATCGAGAGAGAGAGAGAGAGAGAGAGAGAGAGAGAGATGCCTGTATTGTTCTGGATGGAGCTAATAGGCAGGCAACCTTGATTGTGTAGTGAACAGTGTTGACGAAGTTAATGAAGTGATTGTAGCCCTCTTAAGTTGTTGTCTACAACAGGAAAATGTCATCTATTATTAAGTGTGTGCGAAAGCGACGGTGGGAGACAATGGGACTCTGACTGAGTTGGCTATCTTCTAACCATTCCGTGAAGTTTATTATATGGAGAACGTAAGGACCCGCAGTGTGAAACCAGACTATTGCTTATATATATATATATATATATATATATATATATATATATATATATATATATATATATATCTCTGTGTGTGTGTGTGTGTGAGTGTGAGTGTGTGTGTGTGTGTGTGTGTATCTAGATAGATAGATAGATATAGATAGATAGATAGATCTATATATGTATATATGGCGGGTCTCTATTTGACGCCAAGAGCACTGACACAATCAGCCGTGTCTCCCTGATGAGTTCCGATCCAGCGGACGAATAGTGTATGCGCTCCTGGTGTCATATAGACACACTACAGTCCATAATACTATATATATATATATATATATGTGTGTGTGTGTGTGTGTGTGTGTGTGTGTGTGTGTGTGTGTGCCAAGTCATTACTATAATGATGGAAGAATTGTTAACCTGCACTTGTTTTCCCCCACTACTTAATTGTACAGCATTATATTGTTTGGTCAATCAGTGGGTGATTGCATCTCTTAGGAGATCCAAGTTAAAGGTTATTCTGCACAATTCTTAGCCGCTGACAATGCTTGGGTTATTGAACAGCAGAGCTGACCACTCAGACTGTTCCATATCTTTTGATCTCCCTTGCATCCTTAAATGGATCCTCAAGCATAGGCTCAAAGATTGTCCCCTACATTTTATACTATTTGCATACCATTTTTAGTTTTTCAGCAACTTTTTTCCTCTCCACACTTTCGTTTCGTTTTATTTACTACCTTTCGCTGGTTGCTTTGGGGGTGCTGTTGGATTCTTTTTTGAACCCTTGGTGGTGAGAGCACCACAGAATTATGGACTGTGGTATGTCTCTATTTGAAAGCTTGCTCTTATGTCTCAGATTGTAGAAATAGGGGAGTGATAAGCCTTCATATCTGCAGTGGTAGATGATTCTGCCTACTGACAGTATGTGCTTATGTGGGTGAATGGGGAATAATAAATGCTTCGCAAAATGAACCTTCAGCAAACTTATAGTCTCCAAAGCGGGAGACCATCTCCAATGGGGAGGAAGCTCACAAACATGTAATTCCAGGTCAGATACCGATATTTCGAAACCTGATTGTTTCTCCTCAGTGACCGCGGAAAGTGGTAATTTGACTCCTCTGACTTTTCGGTTTTAAGAAAACTGCTATACCAGAAAAAGGCTGGTGTGCAATACCGTTGTATGTTTGTTGAGTTTTCAAAAAACTAACCAAAGGTGCCACCTAAGAAGCAAAAGAAAATCATGAAAGAGCAAAAAAAAAAAGCTACATTTTCTTGTGAAAAGTAGAAAATATAAAAAGATTAGCTATTAAGACACAAGCGCTTAGGGCCAGCTCTTGGAATGAATCCGCAAGGGACTAAATTACAATAAAACAATAAATTCCAAGGATAAGTACCGAGCACCACTCCAGCAACCCACAGAGCAGCCAGGTGTTGCAATGACCGCAAGAAAAACACCGAATTATAAACAAAGCTTGCTCTTATGTCTCAGATTGTAGAAATAGGGGGGTGATAGGCCTTCATATATGCAGTGGTAGATGATTCTGCCTAACTGACAGTATGTGCTTGAGTGGGTGAATGGGGAATAATAAATGCTTCTCAAAATGAACCTTCAGCAAACTTATAGTCTCCGAAGCGGGAGACCATCTCCAGTGGGGAGGAAGCTTTCCAGGGTACAGTGGAGGTTGGACTCTGCAGGGTGTTGTGAAGGTGGACTCTGCAAGATGTAGTGGGGGATGGGTACAGGGTGTGGTGGTGGAAGGTGAATCTACAGGAAAAAAAAGAAAATGTGACGTCGTTTTTATATTGATGTAGTCTACTATGACGTCAATAGTATTAATGTCATCGCTGCTAAGGAGACGTAAGTAGCATCGGTTCCTGAAGAAGCCTTTTGGCGAAAGCTTGGACAAAAAATGAACTCTGTGGGCGGTGTTGACAGCTTATTGTTTATATATATATATATATATATATATATATATATATATATATATATATATATGTGTGTGTGTGTGTGTGTGTGTGTGTGTGTGTGTGTGTGTGTGTGACATCCGTTTGTTTCAAGAGACAATGGTGTTGGGCTCTGGATCTGTCAGTTGAACTGCAGCGCGTGCTATGGCTACAGTCCAATCCTCGAATGGCAGACTCTGTTGCAGTTGCTGCAGGTGGGAGTCCTGGTCATCAGTGTCTGTTGGTGCCGATGCAATTCTTTGCCGTCTGCTGCAGCGCCCCCGTTTTTTTGGTGTGTGTGTGTGTGTGTGTGTGTGTTTTCTCACTGGGTCTTTCTCCTCTCCACTGCTCTGCTTGCTTAATGCTGGTCTTTATGGTGGACCACAAGCTGACCCAGATTCTTGTTTGTGGATGGTGTGTCCTGGAAATGGAACGCGTTATATTGTAAAGCGAGTCTCACCTCTTCAGAGACGCTCTCAACTGGAGATATCTTAGTGTAAGAGTGTGACAAGCTAAAAAAAAAAAAAAAAAAAAAAAAAAAAGGCACTGATGGTTGTCTCCTAGTCCATATGTGTGATGTTCGTATAGAGACCATAACTTCGATGGCGACGAGCCAATTGCCACTTTTGAAGGGCCCATGACTAATATTCTTGTCACGGAACATACAAATGGTGTGGCTTGACGTTGCTTGGGAGGTGGTCATGATGTTGTAATACCAGAAGTCAACCAGTTTTGAGTGTGTCGAGCCATACAATTCCCGACGCAAAGGGACAGGCCTGGAGAGTTCCTTGCCGCTGATGTGATGCTTCTTTCTAATGCAGCCACTGTGTTAAGTGACTCTGCAATGTCATTAAATCGTACTCTAAACCTTGAAAAATGTATTGCATTTAGTAACGGAGGAGACATTGCTTCAAAACTAGAATGGCTTCATGACAGATAAGAACTCGACATTGTTACGGAATCTACAAATATCTGGACGTCTTTCATCCTTAAACTGGTTTGACATTTTCATATAAACTAAATGACGTTCTCGAAAACAGAAAACACTGACCACAGAATTCTGAAATACTTTTGGTCTTATGCAAGAAGACTACCCCAAACTATTCTTTAAAGTTTTTAGGTTGTCAAATTCGGCCTCTATTAACCTACAGTTCTGCAACTTGGTGATTGATGGTAGACCATACTCTTATTGAGAGAGTGTATTTATTGCTGTTAAACCCCTTCCGAATATTAGCACAAAAACATCACGCATGTTAGTTCACTGCCATCCAGGGAGATATTCTTTGTACATTCAAACCCATGAAACTGTATTGGACTGGCTGAAGATTACCTGGATACAAGACAATGGTATCTCACACAAGGCACTATAAATCTTGTACAACCTTCATCGAAGGAATAAAATGCATAGATGTTACACTGCATCGAAATAGATTTAACAATGTATGGGGAATTCAGAGTATTAAGATATTGCTAAATTCCTGTGTCCCTTCATTCAGAGATGATTAGAGAGCAGTATAGGGTCAAATGATCGATTAATATTGCATTCCACATTCAGACAACTGCGCGACCCACCACAATACATAAACATTATTAAGGATCTTGTTTGACTTAAAATTCTGACACGATTCCGACCTGTCCCTCGCGGATTTCATTGTAGAAATAGGGGGTGATAGGCCTTCATATCTGCAGTGGATGGTGTCCTGGAATGGAAACGCGTTATATTGTAAAGCGAGTCTCACCTCTTCAGAGACGCTCTCATGAAACCACGTTGTTTTAAAACATTCACAAGCACGTGGAAATTGCAGATAATGTTTTGTCTCTGTCTGTCTGTCTGTCTGTCTCTCTCTCTCTCTCTCTCTCTCCCTCTCTCTCTCTCTCTCTCTCTCTCTCTCTCTCTCTTTCCATTGATGTACAATAAGTAATAATGTGAATGCATGTAAGAAATGTGTGTGCATGTATCCATGAATACGAGCAAGCTACACACATGCATTCCATTTCTATTGCATAGTCTTTGTTAATGTTGTTTTGCATTTTTCATCACCAACACGTATACCATAGTCACATGTAACGTTAACAAAGCCTACCCATTCTGGAACGGGTAGAAATAGCCTAATCACGACATCATTCCAACACCGGCTCTGGCCCCCTCTCTCTCTCTCTCTCTCTCTCTCTCTCTCCCCCCCCCCCCCCCCCCTCTCTCTCTCTCTCTCTGTTTGTCTGTCTGTCTATTTGTCCGTCTCTATGTCTCTCTGTCTCTGTCTGTCTGTCTGTCTGTCTCTCTCTCTCTCTCTTAAAAAAATAATCATGATGAATGATCATTCCTTGACAGTGTTTCTACAACACTTCAGTGCGCAGGTCCAGCTGCTTGCTTAATATGGTGCTGAGCTCTGAAGCTTAGGTAAATCTGCTCTTCAGGTGGAGAAAAATCAACCATTTTGCAGTTCAGAAATTTCTAAGGGTTCACATACAGCACCCAATGAATGTGTTCATAGGAAACGAACTGCTACCCTATCTGTCTCAATTCATCTGCACTCTGCATTACATTCTGGCTAAGGATGAAACACATAGATGACAATAGACTGCCACTCCAAGTACACAATATGCTGCTGAGACTTGAATCCGTGATAAAGCAGGCAGTGGGTTTCAGGGGTTCGGGAGTATTTGTTTCATTATGTTTTGGGGCGTGCCTGCATGTGTTTACGCGTTGGAAATGTAAATTCGGTTTTTCAAACCACTTCGTCAAAGACTGGATTGACAATCGATTCCAAAACTGACATGAAAATACCGAGAAAAAATGTGTGATGTTTGTTTTAGAGATCTTTTAAGACATCTGATGTTTGTGAAAAAAAAAATATCGCGTACTTAATATTGACAGGTACATCAGAAGTTATATGACAGGACTTGCATTGGGAATAACACACGTCACAGCGCATCGATGCCAATATGCAAATACTGAAAACATTTATATGGTATGCACTTTATGCAAAAATGCAAAGGAAGGCTGATTCCATGTTTGACTTTGGTGTCCTGTGCTGCGAGATTTAAGGTCTAAATACATCCTCTGAAAGTCTTTGAAAACCTTTGTTTCTTCAGGGCTGCTTTGCTAGTGGAAAATCGGAGTGAGGGAGTGCTGAAGAGCATATCCATTTATTCATACAAGGCCTTCGAAAGGTTAGCAACTATGGTGAGGTAAACAAACTGTACTTTGGTATTCCTTGTGTGCACTTACTGTACTTATCTGTCATTCCATTGCCAGACTATTTGTATGACCTTGCTGTATGAAATGTTTCAAATTGCTTTTGTTATGTTGGTCTCACACACACACACACACACACACGCACACGCACGCACGCACGCACGCACGCACGCACGCACACACACACACACACACACACCGTGCGCGCGCGCGCGCGCACACACACACACACACACACACACACACACACACACACACACACACACAGAGAGAGAGAGAGAGAGAGAGAGAGAGAGAGAGAGAGAGAGAGAGAGAGAGAGAGAGAGACAGACGGACAGACAGAGAGACAGAGACGAAGAGCCATTACAAACATGTCACACACACACACACACACACACACACACACACACACACACACACACACACACTCACACACACGTGCGCGCGCGCACGCATGCACGCACGCACGCACGCATAGAGAGTGAGAGAGAGAGAGAGAGAGAGAGAGAGAGAGAGAGAGAGAGAGAGAGAGAGAGACGCACACAAAGTCCTGTTACAAAGAGGGATGCCTGATAAACCCGGAACACTATAGAGGGATTACATTCACAAACGTGAATGGGAAGTTTTTTTTTTTTTTTTTCTTTTTTGTTTTTCCAAATTCTGAATTGGAGAATGTCGGGACATCTTGAAAATAATCAATATCCCAGAAGAGAACTGTCTGGTTTCAGAAAATGCATCTAGAACAACAGTCCAAAGATTCATGTTTGAAGAAACCTGTGGATTATGTTTTCAAAACCAGAAGACATGACTTTTCACTGTTGTTTGGCGCACTTTCATCAAACATTTGACAACGTCTGGTACGAAGCTCTCTTTCCGTACAGCTGAACATGATATGAATGAGGTTTTTTTTTTTTTTCAAGGTATTGAACAAGAAATGTATGAAAATGTAACTGTGTGTGTGCAAAAGGTAAAAACCGGATGTTCAGAGAAGCTAACTAAATAAAAGGGAGTAGTTCAAGGTAATACATGGAATTCCACTTCCTTTCATGTTTTTTTTTTTTTTTAATTTTTTTTATTAACGGTATTGGCTACAGCAAGAGATTAAATTCCTTGACTTCTCTGTGCTGCCGACTTATGTATATCATCAACGAGAACAAAGTCTGATTTGCAACAAAGTTAGACAATGTAAAAGAGCATTGCTCAAATTTGGGGCTTGACATGAATTTAAAAGAAAAAAATGAATACGACACGGCAAAAGTTCTACGAAAATCAATGGGGATTAATCAAACAGTACATCAGTGCAAAGATTCTGGCGTCATTTTCCACCAACATAGAAAATTGAGATCTACCCAAGCGCATCTAGCAAACGCAAGCAATAAAACCAGCGATGCTTTCAGACGAGCAATTCACTTTCGAAAAAAAAAAAAAAAAAAAAAGAGAGGAAGAAAATATAAATAAAACCTGATATCAAATTTCAGTTATTCGACACTATCATTACATCAATTTTAACACATGGAACAGAGGTATGCTTTCCTTATAGTTTTCATGGAGAACATGAATTTGATATTTTTTGACTCGCTTCAAATGTGTTTGACAAGTCAATTTCCTCATGAAAATCTACCTATAAAGTACAGCTCACAGATGTTAGGTCATCTTAAAACATGCCATTACCTACTCCCGGAGAATCCCTCAACTTGAAGGTAATAAGCAAGATATTAATGTTCATGTCCCAGAGTCGAAAGAACACTCATATCTCATTGCTATAAACGCCCATTTATACCAGAACAGTGAAAATTACCGAATTCGCGCGTGCGCGTGCGCACGCACACGCACACACACACACTCACACACACACATACACACACACGCGCGCGCGCGCGCGCGCGCGCGAACAGATCACACACACACACACACACACACACACACACACGCTGAAGAAGTCTTTGAAAGCGTTTATCGACCAACTCGAGAGATCGTAACTTGGACTTTTCTTTTGCTATGTGAGAACAGAGAGAGAGAGAGAGAGAGAGAGAGAGAGAGAGAGAGAGAGAGAGAGAGAGAGAGAGTTTGTGTGTGTGTGTGTGCGCGCGCGCATGCTTACGCGTGCGTGTGCGCGAGTGCTTGCTAGCGTTCGCTTACATATATTCTCTTTTCCTGCGTGCGTGTGTGTATACGTACGTGGGGTACACGTGTGTGTGTGTGTGTGTGTGTGTGTGTGTGTGTGTGTGTGTGTGTGTGTGTGTGTGTGTGTGTGTTTGTTTGTATGTCTGTCTGTGTCTGCGTGCGTGGGTGCGTGCGTGCATGCGTGCGTATGTGTGCGTGTGTGTGTGTGTGTGTGCGTGCGTGTGTGCGTGTGCGCGCGCGCGCGCGCGCTTGTTCGCGCTTCAGAAACTATCTGGAACATGTGGAAAAAGTGACATTAAAGTGCCATTTTCGAAGATACCTGGTCTCACTGTAGACTAGAAACATATGCCGTACATAATCCTCCATGTCAGTGAGAGAACAAACTGCCCTGTTGCTAGTTGCACAGTGAGGTGACTGCAGACAGAAATCTAGACAAATTTGTAATGTTAGTGATAACGCACCGAGAAAAAAAAATGAAAAGAAAAGAAACGTAGACAAAAGAATCACACGACTAAACACGACCCGCTTCGACCTCTTAGGTCTTCTTCAGGCAAGATACAAAACGCTCAAGACAGCGAAAATGAAGGAGCAATTACTTATCTTCATCCAATTCTGCGCAAGATGGGGGCGTTGATTTATAGGCCTATCTATCGCCGAATGGGATGAAGATAAGACATTGCTCCTTCGTGTTCGTTGTCCTGAGTGTTTGGTATCTTGCCTAGAGAAGACCCAAGTGGTCGAAACGCGACGTGTTTTCTCTTGTGACTCCTTTGTCTGCGTTTTTTTGGCGGCGTGTTATCACATTTCAAATTTGCCCTGTTGCTTTTCACGCCAAAGCGATTTAGTTGTACAGGATGTGAGTCACGGAGGTAAACAGTGTCTCCACAAAAGTCGATCCTTGCATACATCTTTTTGAGAAAAAAAAAATCGGAATAATTGTTTTGTTGCATCCAGACGATAATGGCAGCATTCTCTGAGCTTCCTGACGTGTTTGAGGATTCTACATCAGCCGAGAACAATGAACTATCTGATGATATCCCTTTGGAGTCCATTCCCCTATACAACATCGCTAATTATGTCATGTACATCGGCTATCCCACCATAATTCTTTTGGGAACCTTTGGAAACGTCATGAACATCGTCATCATGCAAAGAATGACGTCAGGGGAATCCATGATTTATAATTACTTCATTGGCATGGCTGTTATGGATCTTATTCTTCTGTTCTCTGCGTCTATCCCAGAATGGATTGACCTCCTATTCCATTACTATTTGCAAAATGTTAACACCGCTCTCTGTAAAATTCTAGTATGGTTGTCAACAGGGTCGGGGACCATCAGTTGTTGGTATCTGGTGTGTCTGACCCTGCACAGAGCCATGTCTGTGGTGTGGCCACATCGTGTCGGCGTGATGTGCACTCGTCCTACAGTCCTTGGTCTACTCCTGGGAATCACTCTGTTCCTTGCTGCGGTGTACGCACATTATCTTTTTGGTGTTGATGTGGTTTCAGTCGACAACGGCACAACACAGAAATGCATAATGGAATCAGAAGCCTACGTTCTGTTTGTTTTTGATGTCTTTGTGTATGTAGAGGTGGCGATTTATTCTCTTGTCCCATTTGTTTTCCTTGTCCTCGGTAACAGTATTTTGGTTTGGAAGTTGTTCACGTCCGTGAAAGAAACTCGCCAGAACTTAAGCCCAGGGAACACAGAGCAGATTGTGGCACGGGAAAAAAAAGCGGCCAGTTCTGTGACCTTGACGGTCGTTGTAGTGTCCTTGACCTTCATCGTTCTGACGTTACCAGTTTCCATCGATTATATTCTTTTCTTATTTTACCCGAGAGTACGACGAGCTTAGTAGTTACGACTACGCCCAAAGTCATATGGTTTTTTCGCTGTCACTAGACTGTTGGCACTCAGTAACAGTGCAGTGAATTTCTACCTGTACTGTCTGACTGGCAGGAAGTTCAGGGAAGAGTTCTTCACACTATGTTGTGGGATGATCACGCAAAGACCCTCTACATCCTCTGTTACGCCTGTTGTCTCCAAAAGGGTGACATAGAATACATAGAAATGATGTAAACAATAAAAAAATAAACATTAAGTAAACTCTACCATTAGGGGAAAATGCACTAGTCATCAACAGTCACTACAACAGTACAAGAGAGTTTTGCATCAAGATCAACTGAAATACTGTTCGTGCCACCCATGCGCTAAATTTAGAAGAATAAGCTATACATGCGTCACAATCAAGAAAATGATACATGAAATGAGGAACAAAGAAAGGGATGCACAGGTGTGTGTGCGTGTGTGTGTGTGTGGGGGGGGGGGGGGGGGGGGGGGAGGGGGAGGGAGAAAACAAAATGAAGAAAACTAATTGGTTAGAGAGAGAGAGAGAGAGAGAGAGAGAGAGAGAGAGAGAGAGAGAGAGGAGAGAGAGAGAGAGAATTCTTCAAACAGACCAAAGTCCCAGTTATAGAGCTCATTTACAGGTCTTATGGTGGCTTTCTTTTAATATTCCCACGTGCGTACTAAGGTATCACGCCTTTTGTAGTTGATTTAAGAAGAAAAAAACTGAATTCATAGGTATTTGATAAATTCATTTTTAAAACAAAATATTTTTTCTTTCAATTTAAAAAAAAATTTTCATGCGGATACATGACATTCACATACATATACATAACTAGAAAGAAAAAACAACCACCATACATACACATACATACATACATACATAGATCAGCAGGTGAGAATTTAAGGTAGTACATCATGAGTCCAATTACATAATATAAGACGGGTGTAAATACATTTATGAACACATTCAAACTTTTTATGAATTTTTCACACACACACACACACACACACACACACACACACACACACACACACACACATACACACACACGCACGCGCGCGCGCACGCGAATCTCTAACGCATCTGTACAAACATTTGGGAGTGTTAAGTCTAAAAGGGAAAGTGAACCACAAAGACTTCGAAAGAAAAAAGGAAAAGGTTAACCTATAATATAGTAGTATTGTTTGATATATTATGATACAGGCATAATTAGACATAATTATTACACAAAATACACGGACATTTAGACATGGGAAAATAATGGTTTTTATGTCAGCCATTTTTCATAAAAATGTTGTATAGCATAAGCTTAAATATGCATTATGTGGCTCGATTTTATATCTATAGTTCAATTGTTTTAAAGATATTGTTTGTGGAAGGCTTCCTTCTAATTTGCATGTGTATACGTAATATTTTACTACTAATATAATGAAATATCATCAATACTGATAGTCACATCAAAGCCCAATAATGTTAAGGATGCCGTAATTTCACATTCTCTGCATTGACACATTTTTCTTTAATTAAACCAACAAAAGAAATTCCAAAATTGTTGAACATAAGCACATTTCCAAAGCATATGGTCAATACTATCTTTACATAAACCACAAAATCTACATTTATCATTATCAGCCACTCCCATTTCTTTTAAAATAACATTAGTACCTAGACACCTATGCAATATTCTCAGCTGAAACAATTTTAACGTTATGTCTTTAACTTTATGCACATTCAAGAAGCATAATTTCCAGTTATGATGAACCGACATTTTCTGATCCCATTTGTCACAACATTTTGCTCGTAAATAATTATCATGTATAATATCATAGTATAATCTAGGGCCTTTATGAATGGCAAACACATTTCTTAAATGAGAGTGTTAATAAATACATTTATTGTTCTCAACAACAATATTAGATTTTCTTATGTAGTAAGTTATAGCTGACCTATAGCCATCAAAAGTATGAAAATTAATGTTTAGATTATACTTTTCCTTAAAACATCTACGAGACAGAACATGTCCATTTTCATTTAAAAAAAAAACTGAGCAAGATGAAAAACGTCTTTGTTATCCAGTATTTTAGACACAATATAGTTTTTCCTATTTAAATTCGGTTGTTGTAGCAAAATGGCTCAGCAAGACGTTCAGCAGAGGTTTTTGGTGTACATTTGTAAAAGAAAAATTTCTATAAGCATCAAAGACGTCTTTCCAAAAAAGGTTATATAAAGTAAATTTTGAAACTAACTCTAAACCATATTAGTTCAAAATTGAAAACTTAGGGAAATTAGCAAGTAAAATGTCTTTCCATTTTTCAGCCCTGCGAATCCAGGATAATCTAAGAGATATGACAAATGTTCTTTTGTCAGGAAGGCCAAAACCCACCATTTTTAGCACTTTTGTGAGCTATTTTCCGACCAGGAAAAAAAAAGTCTTGATATAGCTATGTTTATTTCAATGGTCGATCTAATTGTTAACCATTTGCATAGTAAGTCAACTGTTTTTCATCTATGTATGTGTGTATGTATATCTATATCTATCTACACACACACACACACACACACACACATATATATATATATATATATATATATATATATCACACACACACACACACACACACACACACACACTCACTCACATATATATATATATATATATAAAGGCAATTCTGTCTGTCTGTATGTTTGTTCCTCCACCGTGCCTAAAAACCGCTGGATGGATCTTCACCATATTTGGCATGCATCTTTACTTAACTGATAGAAAGGTCTTGACGGGGCCTGATTGTCAAAAAAGGGGGTAGTTTAAAATAAATAAATAAATAAATAAACATTTCTACCCTTGCGGCAACAGGGATTCACGCTGAATGAAGTTCTCACACACACACATTTCTACCCTTGCGCCAACAGGGATTCACGCTGAATGAAGTTGTCACACACACACATTTCTACCCTTGCGCCATCAGGGATTCACGCTGAATGAAGTTGTCAAATACACACGTGGAGCACGAAGGGACAGTAGGGCGGGAAGGTGTAGAGAATGGGAGCGGGATGATGACTGACGGAGCGGGACAACGGGGCAGAAGACAAAGGCGGGCTGCAAGCTTACACAGTGAGACTGAAGAGGAAAAACAGGAGCGCCTTACAGCCATGGATTCACGCTGAATGACGTCGTCACACACAAATGACGTCTTGAAAAAACAAACAAAACAAAAATCAATGACGTAATTACTAACAATGACGTATCAATGGAGCAGAAAGAGAGGGAAGGATGTCTTCATTCCGAGGATCCCCTTGATACCAACATCCTACCCCATCGAGTTCAGGCGCCTGCAGTTTCCATTGCGCCTGTGCTTTGCGATGACCATAAACAAGGCACAAGGCCAGTCAATGGGGGTTGTTGGCCTGTTCCTTCAGAAGCCATGCTTCTCGCACGGACAGCTCTATGTCGGCTGTTCCTGGGTTGGAAACAGCAAACAGCTGTTTGTGTACACTCCAGAAGGAAATACAAGAAATGTGGTCTATCCAGCTGCTTTGAAGTAGACAATAGGCACAAAGCAAACAGGCTTGCTTGCTGTGCCTCCTGCCAGCCACTTGCTGGGCTGCCTGCCACATCACTTGCTTGGACGCTTGCTGGACCGTTTAAAAGACCACTTGCTGGGCTGCTTATGAGACAAGAGCGGGAGAATGGGGCGGGAGCGGGTACAAGCTACATCAAGGCGGGTAAGCTAGGGTACACACACACACACACACACACACACACACACACACACACATATATATATATATATATATATATATATATATATATATATATATATATATATAAAAGAAATACTGGGCAGAATTTTGTGAGACCGAAGTAAAAGAATCGAAGGATATGTTTAAAGTTTGGAAAAAAGTAAAACAAATGAAAAATTGTTACAAAACACAAGCTTACCCTGTAAAATTAACAAAAGAATTTCCAAGCACAATGGATAAGGCGGAAGCTTTCTCCCATTTCTTTTCGGAAAATAGTCGAGCTGTAAATCTTCCAGCAGAAATCAAGTACCATAGATATAAAGAGGAACAAAAAGAACAATAAGAGTCCCATACCAGACAATAATAATAACTACTTAAATTCTCCATTACAATCATCAGAACTTCTTGAAGCGATAGAATCCATTACATCTTATGATTCAGCAGTGGGCCTAGACGGTATTTCTTACGAACTTCTTCGTCACTTGCCTTCTTCGTGGAAAATATTACTACATTCGTTGTTCCAAAAATGTTGGAGGTACGGCACTATTCCTACAATCTGGAAAAGTTCAGTGGTAGTACCAGTAGTACCAAAAGAAGGTAAAACGAGAACATCTGTAAATAGCTATAGACCCATTGCTTTAAATCCCATGTTGGTAAACTTCTTGAAAAAACTGTACAAACGCGTTTATTATATATATTGTGAAAAAAATGACATTATTCCAGTTCAGCAAGCTGGATTCAGAAAAGGGCGTTGCACAACTGATCATTTAGTAAAACTAACTTCTCATATAAAAAAGCAATTTTCACGCAGAAAAAGTACACTAGCTACATTCTTTGATGTAAAGAAAGCATACGACCGTGTTTGGCATGCTCGATTATTGTATAAACTGAAAAATATTGTATTTTTCTGGGAATATGTATGATTATATAAAAAAAACTTTCTAGAAGGAAGAAATATATGTACACGAATTGGAAAAATATATTCATCATTCAGGAAAATAGATATGGGCATTCCTCAGGGTTCTGTTATTGCACCTTTATTATTTACGATTCTTATACATGATCTCCCAAAGGCATTGTCAAAAACCACCAATGTAGCGCAGTATGCAGATGATATTGCCATTTGGATTAATACTTCATTAAGGAAGCACTCGAATAAAAGGGCAGTAAAATTTGTACAGACAATGTATCAAGGAGAATTGGACAGTCTGTCTGCTTACATGAAAGAGAACGGTCTCGAATTATCTGTGAGAAAACTTGTTTAATGCTTTTTAATAATGGCGAAACCCAAAGGCTCTGCCAACCTTATTCTTGATGACAATGTTCTACAATATAAGCAAACAGTCAAGTTCTTAGGAGTGTTTTTTAAACACCGAAGCTGAACTGGAAAAAGCATATTGGAAATTTGATAGATAAAGCTAGGAAAAGATTAAATTTGCTAAAAATTATATGTTGTCAACCATGGGGTCAAGACTGTACCACACTTTTACATTTATATACATCGTTAGTTCGATCAAATTAATATATGGACAGGAAATATACTTCTCTGCATCTAACTACCTTTTAAAGAAACCGCAAAGCTTAGATAGTAAAGCTTTAAAATTAGCTTTGGGTATTCCAGTGCACACAAACACAATGAAATGCTATAAGGAGACAAAACATTTTACCTCTTAATGAACAACGAACGTTGGATGTGTCCAAATACGTTGTAAGAGGCCTATCTGTAAAAAACTCTGTTACTGATGAAATTCTTATGGATTCCAACAAGGAATACCCAAAAGGTCTAAAAAATATATCACACATACAGCCAATTAGAAATTTCACTTGTGAGCTTATGTCCGAATGTAGTATTGATATTGATGCAATTTCGGAGGTTCCTATTGTTCCCTCAAATGCCCCCATGGGAGCATCTCAACGCAAAAATTGATGATGAATATACTACTTTGAAGAAAGATGACAATGTAAATATTCTAGTAAATGAAGTTCGAGAACATCTCGAAAAGACTTATCCAAATCATTTAAAAATATTTACAGATGGTTCATAATGAAACGTCTGACAGTGGTGCTGGATTTACTATACCATCCTTAAATGTGCAAAAGTCTTTCTATCTAGGCAGAGAATTTTCAATTTATACATCAGAGCTATATGCAATTATGAAAGCTCTGAATTATATCTTATATGACACGCCAGTATCATTTTATAGTGTGCTATTTTGTGTTGATTCAAAATCAGTTTTTTACAATCATTAAAGCACTGGAAATCTAAAATTAGAACTGATATTCTTTTTGAAATTAAGCATCTGTTACATTGTTTTTCCCGAGGTATAGCAGTTGATTTTTGCTGGGTTCCTTCACATTGTGGCTTAAAAGGGAAATGAATTAGCAGACAAATTGGCAAAGCAGGGAGCTTGTACAATTTCTGAAACACCCTTCAACAAAGTCGTAAATGTTTCTCCGCATGAATTGATCCAGCGACTGGAAAAGAATATGCGGAAGAAACATCTTAATGAGAAATTATTCGTTCTGCCATCATGTCCAAGGTATCTAGCCAGATTAATTCATAAATTACGGTTAAATACATGGAATACAAAATATTCACGAGGGCATAGCGTGTATATGTCAGGAGAATATCTCAATTCGTCATCTTTTATTTGAATGCCCTATACTAACCCCAGCTTATAAGGAGAAGAGATATTTTCATACCAATTCTGACAATGTGATAGTGTGGTAAATAACCCTTGCTCTTTTGATATTTGCTTTGGTTATTGCTCAGTCCCAAGTTGCAAAACTATTGTGAAAAAAGACATTTAAGATATGTGTGTTAATAGTGTTTTTTTTTTTTTTTTTTTTCTGGGTGGGGGTGGGGGTGGGGAAGGTGCTGATAGTACAATGGAATGTATATTGCAGTTTAAAGGTCTAAAAAATAATTTAAAACGTCATCTCTAACTAACACAAGCTTAACCTCAAAGATAAAAAATAACACAATAACTTTTTGAATTAGTGGTAAAAATAAACACGCATCAAAGCAACTTGGCAATTTTAGAATGTGCAATAATGGTAGCAATGTTTATGATAGAAGGGCCGGACAATATTTGACCGATATCTTGGACGTTGATATCAATAGAATTTTCTTTATAGATTGGAGTTAAGACAGAACATTCTACCAACAAATGATGCACTGAAATAGGATTACCACAAGTACAAAAAACATGGCAAGAATACTTTGTGTTCCATGCATTTAACTTGAGTTTTGTTACTAT
This sequence comes from Conus betulinus, assembly GCA_016801955.1. NCBI lineage: Eukaryota > Metazoa > Mollusca > Gastropoda > Neogastropoda > Conidae > Conus > Conus betulinus. The sequence goes on from JADBJO010006132.1 coordinate 36,874, forward strand.
CTTGGAAATGTGACGAGGACAATTATTTACATATTTCAGATTTTCTCCACACAATTTCTGTTTATAAACACAATTTTCTAACTTTAGCAACATTCTGATGAAGATGTTTTCAGTGAGGATAATAAATTACAATCGAGGCAATGTTTAGCTCCAGTTTTAGCAAGTATGTCTGCTGCTTCATTCCATTGCAACCCACTATGAGAGGGAACCCAGCAAAAGTCAATACATATTTCCATGAATCCTTAAACAGTGTATGAGGTGATGAATATCAAAAAGCAAATCTTTCCGACCCTTACCATCCCATGTTCCAGAGACTGCAAGACAGATTTTGAATCAACACATATGAGAATATTATGAAAAGGCATGGGAGCATCAAATGTAGCTCAAAGCCATCAATATTGCATATAATTCTGCTGTAAATATGGAAAACCCTTTGCCAAGATGATATTTCTTTTTCACATTTAGGCTAGGAATGACAAAACCAGAACCACTACCAATGTTATCCAGGACTGAGCCATCAGTGTAAATTTTCAGGTGATTGCTATAAAAATTGTCAAGATGAACTCTGACCTCACTAACCAAGAGATTAACGTTTTCAGTTTTAGAAACACTTGTGTAATTTATCATCAAAATTTTCCACACAAATGCTCCCAAGGGGGAATCTTAGGCGTGATGGGATCTTCAGAAACTGTTGATAAATCAATGTCACAATCAGACATAAGCTTATACACGTAATTTCTAATTGGTTGTAAATATAAGATATTTCTAGCTCGTTTGGGATAATCTTTTTCGAATCCATCAATAGTTCTGCTGTAACTGAGTTCTTAACTGACAGACTTCTAATCACATATTTTGATACGTCTAAGAGCCGTTGTTCTCGAAAAGGTAAAACCTCTGCAGCTTGATAACTTTTGATAGTATTTGCATGAACTGGTACACCTAAGGCCAGTTTCACTGCTTTGCTATCCAAACTTTCTAGCTTTTTAACAGGTGTTTTGGAGCAGAATAATACACTTCTTGGCCATACTTTAATTTGGATCGAACTAAAGAAGTAGACAAATGCAATAGAGTTTTTGTGTCTTGCCCCAAGGCTGATAGTTGATTATTTTCAAAAAGTTTAATCTTTTTCTTGCCTTGGTTAATAAATGTTCTATATGCTTTTTCCAACTAAGTTTTGTTGTCAAAAAGACTCCTAAAAATTTAACACAGTTTTGATATTTCAAGATATTATCCTCTAATTTTCAAATAGGTAATGTGGAAGGATTTTCACCATTATTAAATAGCACAAACATGTTTTTTCACCTGACAATTTTAAACCATTCGTTTTTATATAATTTGATAACTTGTTTAGTTCCTGTTGATAAATTGTCTGTACATGACTGATAATCCTCTTATTCGAACTTTTTCCTAAACTGGTGTTTATCCAAACTGCAATATCATCAGCGTATTGAACCACATGTGTGTTCTTAGACAAAGTTTTTTTGGAAGATCATAAACAAAATGGAAAATAAAATCGGAGCAATGTTTGAAACTTGTGGAATCCCCATATCTACACTTCTGAGAGATGAGTAGGTATTGCCAGTTTTTTTTTGTACACATGTGTCTATCCTTCAAAAAGGCTTTAATATATGCATACAGTTTGCCACAAATTCCAATCTCCTTTAATTTGAACAATAATCTTGCATGCCAAACACTGTCATAAGCCTTTTTCACGTAAAAAAATGTGGCTAGTGTACTTTTTCTTCGTGAAAATTGACGTTTGACCTGAGTAGTAAGCTTAACCAAATGATCTGTAGTGCATCTCCCTTTCCTAAAGCCAGCCTGCTGAACTGGAATGATGTTATTTTTTTCACAATAAAAAGTGATCCGTTTGAGTATGATTTTTTCCATAATTTTTCCAACATGAGAAGTAAGTGAAATTGGTCTATAGCTGTTAACCGAAGATCTAATTTTGCCCTCTTTTAGAACTGGTACAACTACTGAACTCTTCCAGATTTTAGGAACAGCGCCAATATCCCAACATTTTTGGAATAAAGAATGTAGCAAACCTATCCAAGAAGAAGGCATGTGACAGAGCATCTGGTAAGAAATGCCATCTAGACCAACTGCTGAAATCGAAGAAGAAACAGAAAGCTAAAGCTTCTTTCAATTCTGTAATTTGTAAAGGAGAATTTAAATAGTGTTCTTGGATTGGGCTAGGGTCTGAATACATATCTTTTTCTTCTTCGGTTGTTCTAAAAAGCTTAGCCTCTGAATTCAGACTTGCAGAACAACTGTTACATGAAAAAGTATTCACAAATGCCTCAGCTTTATCCCAAGCAGTTGGAAATTCCGTATCTAGTTTCACAGGAAAAGACTGTGTCCTGTTACAATTTTTCATCTCTTTTATTTTTTTCCAACCTTGTACATATCCTTTGATTCTGTAATCTCCGAGTTGCAAAATATTTCCCAATATGTCTTTTTTGCTTGGGCAATGACCTTTTTGCAAATAATTTTCTGTATTTTCATGGACAGAAAATTTTCTTCAGTCTTATTTCTAATCCATGACTTAAATGCCTTGCTCTTTGATGTCACCACTATTTTACACTCCTCCGTCAACCACACATTACCAATATATTTTACAATTTTCTTGTAACCACACATTTTGGTATCGCCTTATCAGCTGCAAGTAGTAATATTTTCGTAAAATTTGAATAAAATTCATCGATATCTTCACTGATTACTGAATCAGGATCATGAGACTCTAAGAATTTGCTGTAATCTTCCCAATTTGCAAATTTGTTGTTATTTTGGTATGTTTTCCACTGGATCTGTCGAGTTTGAATTCAAATTGACATAGAGAGCGATGGTAATGGGAAGATGATCACTACCAAGACAATCTTCTCCTGGGGACCAGTCATAATCTACAGCTAAGTTTGAGGACACTAAAGACAAATCAATAGCGCTGGGATTATGAGTTGAGACATCAGGAATTCTTGTAATACGACCATCATTCAATGATATTAACTCCGAATCTACAACATTTTCAACAAACTATTACATGTTACTTTAGAACTGTTTGTATCCCAGAAAGGGGCATGGGCATTAAAATCACCCACAAGTATCCATTTTTTTTTTCTTAGAGAAATCCGTATTTTTAAGCCAGTCTGTATTGTCCTCCTTTGGACCAGATGGTAATACATTGATAATATGTTATATATTGAGCTATCATTTACTTTAACTGCAGCACCGACAGCAAAACAACCTTCTTTATCATTTGGTACTGGCCACGGAAAAATATTTGAATATTCAAAGCCACACCTTATATATAATGCGCATTGAACTTTTTTCATTTAATCTATTAATGGTAAAAAGTGGAGGATAATAAAAATCCTTAATATTGGGAAGCTTCTGTTTTTCAACATTAAGAGACTGAACGGCTAGCACACAATAATTTCCCTGCAGAACATGATTTTCGAATGATGGAAAGTTAGTAGAAATAGACCTTGCATTCCACTGTAAAATTTTTAAACATCCATTACATTGTTGCTTGATAAGAGTTAATCTTCAAGTTCCATATTCATTGAATCATTTTCTGACAACCCAAGGGGGGAGCCATCGGACCCCAGGAAGAGGCAGGAAGTCACGGGGGCGCGACCATCCTCTGCCAAAGAACTTTCCCCGCGTCTGTCTGCGTTTTGGCCGCTCCCAGAAGAGATTATGGAGATGTCGCCCAAGGAAGCCAGCCATCAACCGCGCCCCTTCGTGACTGGGGTGAAGGAGATCCTGATAATGTCTCGCCTGACTGACAGCGTCATACCCCACGAAAGAGACATTTTTTATTTGTTTTCAATGCATGCGGAGTACACATGAGCATTGTATACCATGCGCTTTGCATCCAGTCTCTCTATTCTAACTGGAAGAGCCTTACTGAAAACTATTTTGGCTTGGGGGAACGTATCCTTGACAGTCTCTATGGCAGACACCATTTTTCTTCCGCATTCAACTGCTTCTTTTCCTTTAAGGTCGTTTATCCCCACGTGCAAAACTACGCACTCTGGAGCAGGAGACAGATCTTCCTTAGCCTGTTCAGCTACTGTTTGGATATCATCAATGACAAAAGCTTTTCGGGTTGCAACTTGAAGACCATAGGCCATCCCCAGTCGGACTGAATTTATCTTATTGAAGGTAGAATCACTAATAATCAAAACACTTGGGGAGTCAGAATGTTCCTTATTGTTCTGGAGTTTCTTTGTCCTGATTTCCACGCCCTAGTTCGCGTCATCTTTCTAGCGTCACTGGCCTTGACGTCATTTCCTTTTGCTTGATTGGAACATTCTTCTCGGCTGGTGTGTTCTTTTTCACCCTTTCCTCTCCATCTATCCTCACATGAACTTTAGGCCTACCCTGAGCTGCAGCACAGATAGGTGTCTTTGAAGACCCATGTTGCGGTGACCCACATCGAGCAGCATCAGCATAAGATGGGTAAGACTGATCCTCTGTTTGCGTTCCAGAACTTTTACGATTTACACCACTACTTCTCATTGATTTGATCAAAACATTTTGCTTCTGAACTACTGACTCAAGCGTAGAAATCTTTTCACATAGTGTAACGATAACTTTTTCTAGTCTGTTGATCTTTTCAAGCGTAGGGTCTTTCGCATAGTCTTGGTCTTGTCCACTGTCATTGTTGTCACCAAATGGGGCTTTCAAACGGTCGTCAGTCGTCTTAAAACATTTTTCTTCCTAGCTAACAGTTTGAATGGCTTTCGATTTTTGATTTTACATTCGAAAACATCGAGGAGGACTTACGTTCACAAGTTTCCAATCTTAGAGATGACCTGGTCATCCTTAGAATATAATTTTCCAAAATTTGACGTCGAGCCAAAAAATCTGGACTTACATACAACACCTCCGCCATCTTGAAAACCTTGTGTGTGTGTGTATGTGTGTGTGTGTGTGTGTGTGTGTGTGTGTGTGTGTAATAAGTAAAGAAATCCACACGCCCGTGCCTGTTTCTTCCACTTTATTCCATTTTCAAATTTTCGGCTTTTCAGCCTTCATCAGGAATCTGTACATTCGAAAACAATAAGCTATCACACCATTGGCGCTTCCATCCATTTCACTCTTTTAAATTTCTATTGTTCCTTCCAGACACACATACACAGTCAAGTATGCACCACCCAGCAAACCACACACACGCACGCACGCACGCACACACGTACACACACGCGCGCACGCGCGCGCGCGCGCGCGCGCGCGCACACACACACACACACACAGAGAAAATGCCATCATGATAAAGTGTTATACATCAAGATTTTTCTGACTCGAGACTAAAATATACATATTCTAACGAATCCAACACATAAAGTCCATTCATCAGTTGTTATGATAGTAGTTGCTGCAACATCTGTATCCATTACGATTTCGGTCACACCTAACCCAGAGGGGAAAGATGTAAGTATCTCTGAAGGCCAGCATAGTTTTAAGAAATTGAGTGAGGGGGTGGGGGGGTGGGGGGCAGACGAAGTGGAGGAGGGGGGGGGGGGGGGGGGTCAAAACGAAAGGGCTCGGGAGTGGAAAGGGAAAGAAAGTAAGAAAAAGAAAAAAAAAATTGGGGGGGGGGGGGGAGGGCAGGAAGAGCAACGGGGAGCCTATATCAATCATTACTCTTCACAGACGATGTTCTTCTACTCTCACAATATGACACACACACACACACGCACGCACGCACACACACGCGCGCGCGCGCACGCACACACGCGTCTGCACACACTTGCACGCTTACACATGCACTTGTGTGCACCTGCACCACCAACACCAATCCCACCCAAACTATTGTGCCGTTTGACTAAGGGGCTCATAACATAGTGTTGCTAGATGGAGATCACCATTTCCTTTTGTCAGCCCCTGTTACCACTACTAAGAGCTCCACGTTGACCATTTCCTACCGTACTAGTAGTCTTTACGTAACACAAACAGTCTCACAAACAGAAAAAAAAAAAAAAATTATTGAGAAGTATACTATGACTAAAACAGCTACTGTGACCACCCCCTACTTCCTGACTTTACTAAACTTTATATAACTCTATGGCAATCTCTTGAAAGTTTATAAGCTTTACTTTTCAGTAAAAAAAAGTACACAACCAGTAACCATCATCATATGCTTACTTACCCCTGTGCAAAGGTCAGCTCTGTCTTTTCTCAAAACATATCAATGATAAAGACACAATAAGATGGGGCAATCAAAAATACAGCTGAGTACATGTTCTTAGCTTGACTAAGTGCACTGGCCATCATCCTAGACATGGATTGTAAGATCTACTCAATTGTTTTACGCTGACCCCCCCCCCCCCCCCCCCCCCCCCCCCCCTCTTAATATTGACACAGAAAACCTGCCTTCGGTTTTTTGGTAAGTTCGGAAAATTAAGACAACTCTAACGACTATCTAACCCCTTCGATTCCGAAATTAATAACGTATCAACTCACTGACATTGTGACGTAACCTACTATCTCACTTTAAATTTCCATACGTTCCTTTCGCCCTTTACTTGGCATGGGAGAGGATAATTAGGTAAAACAAGATAGGGGTGGAAAGAACTGGAAGTGGGAGGTGAAGTGGCGGAAGGGGAGATGAGGGGTGTGGGTGGGTGGGGGAGTGGTTGTAGTGTAGTGTAGATAGAACGTGAGGGAAGGAGCAGGGGAAAGACAGAGAAACATTCAGAAGAAAGGGGGGAGGAGGTGTGTGTGTGTGTGTGTGTGTGTGTGTGTTTGTGTGTGTGTGTGTGCGCGCGCGCGCGCGTGTGTGTGGCTATAGGAAGATAGATGCAGAGAAAGGTGACGGTCGATGGGGGGTGGGGGGATCAGACTTTTTGTGGCCTAACTGTTTTGATACTGGACTCTTCTTTGGATGCATGCATTAAATCTTTTCTGCGATTGAGACCTGCAAACACAATGTACCCAGATTTGACTGCCAATGTAGTTCCTTACGAAAGAGGTTTGCATCTCCCCCACTCTCACTGACTCGATTGGACAGATGGACAGAAATGGGACACCACAGTTGTCTGGGTGAGGTGTCGTGTTCACGTGGTGGGCAAAAATATACAGATGGCTAATGGGCACCGTCTCGTGAACACAGATGGCAGATGGACATGGTCTTATGAGCATGAGACGAAAGATGTCTTGTGATGAAACGGAGACGACGATACGTTGGCTAGTAAACATCACAGTTTAACAAATGGCATTGTCCTGTGAACATGGATATGTGTTCAGTGAAGGTGAATTATGCTGTGATACAAATGCACAATTCACGTCTTACTGTCCTGTCATCTCTCTCTTTCCTCCCCCTCATTGACCGTTAATGCTGTGACAGTCCTTTGTGGTCGGCTGGGCTATAAACAATATTACCTCACCTTATGTTACCTTACTCTCGTTGGCTTTTTGCCCTTCAGGATACCGCATTTCTTGAAGACGTGTATTTGATAGGCGCTAACGGAATGCTGAAGAGCAAAAAAAGTAGTGATACTGGATGGTCAAACGAATGGCACAAAAAGCTTTAACAAAACCAGACATTAGGCGTTTTGATCAACTTCTTTTTTTTTTTCAGGCTGGACAAACAATATTAAACACAATGATAACATTGAACGAAATCACGGTCACTTATCATTTTTTTTCTGTTCCTTGTACGTTTGTTTCTTTGACGGTTTTTTTTTAAAATCTCACTGGGAAATATATTTTGGGCAAACAACTGAGAGGTTGGAGAAGAAAGAAATGATACCAATGAAAATAGAAGAAGAGGAAGAAGAAGAAGAAGAAGAAATGGGAAAGATGATTTGCTAGATATCCACCTATGAATATCATTCATAAAATACAAAAGGAAGAAATTTCATATTATACTATCAATACTTGTGATGACGATGATGATGATGATGATGATGATGAAAGCAATGATCATGATGATCATGATCATGATGATGATTATGTTGATAAGATGATCACGACATCAACAGCGTAATCAATGAAAACAAGAACATCAAGGTGTATTATTAAGATCAAAAGCGAGATGGATTGCAGATGGTGAAAAAAAAAATCAAAATACTTTTGCAACCTTGAAAAGAGAAACTATATTAGTAAACAAATGACTAAACTAGTGACTAAAGATGTTGAAATAATAAACGAACAAAAGACATTTTGAAGGTGGTGGTTTAAAACATTTTACGAAAATTTATACAAGAAAAAGATAAACTGAAAAGTGTGAAATCAGAAAACTTGTTGCAAAAATTCCACAATTATCTGAAGATGAGAAAAACATACTGGAAGGAGAAATCACTATAGGGGAAGCAAGCGAAGTTTTAAAAAATATGAAGCATGGTAAAAGCCCAAGCACTGAATTCTCTTAAATTCTTTAGGAAAACCCTGGGCCCACAGATTGTAAGATCTGTGAATGAATCATACAAAGACGGACAATTTTCAACAACACAGAAGCAGGGACTAATTATTTGCATACCAAAAGGTGATAAACCCAAGGAATACATAAAAAAATTGGCGTCCAATTTCTTCCTAAATGTAGTATACAAAATAGCTTCCTCGTGTATTTCAAATGTTTTACCATCTTTTATCAGCGAGGATCAAACAGATTTCATGGCTAATAGATTTATGGGCGACAATATTAGACTAATTCATGATTTGATTAATTATTTACATGCGAAAAACCTCCCTGGACTTTTGCTCTGTGTAGACTTTGAAAAAGTCTACGACTCACTCGATTGGGATTTTATGTTGAACGTTCTAAGGGCTTTCGGGTTTGGTGGTGAAAGTATATGTCACTTGATAGAAACATTCTATAATGATATAAAATCAACTGTTATTGTAAATGGCCAGGCTGCCTAGTGGTTTAAATTAGAAAGAGGATAGGGAGACCCTATATCTCCTTACTTGTTTATTATATGCGCAGAAATTTTAGCCACAATGATAATGGAAGAAAAGAAGATAAAAGACATAAAAATAAATGATTTAGAACACAAAAATATCCAGTTCGCTGATGACACTCAATTAGTAAACAATGGTGACACAAATTCTTTTGAACAATCTATTAACATCCTTACCACGTTTGAAAGAGTTTCAGGACTCCTCATGAGCAGCGAAAAAAAAAACGCAAGCAATATGGCTAGGATGTCATAAAAACTCCATGAAAAATTATTGTCCTCATCTAAAAATCATCATATGGAACCCTTCTCAATTCAAAATACTCGGGTGTTTGGTTTACTCCAGACTTCAAAGAATGTGAATTATGACGATACATTTTCGGAAGTAAAAACATTATTCAAAATTCGGTCTCAAAGAAGTATAATACCAGTCGGAAGAGTTGCTGTTCTCAAGTACCTCATTCTGTCTAAGCTCATACACCTCTGGATTTTGTTACCCAACCCACCTGACCTCTTAACTGAAAAACTTCAAAAGATGTGTTATAGCTTTGTGGTGGAATGGTAAACAAGATAGAATAAGCAGAAAAAACAATTAAAACTATAAAGCAAGGTGGCTTAAATATACCCGACATAAAAATATATATATTAATGCTTTGAAGCTTTTATGGATTAAAAAACTTAAAATCACAAATCACAAATGGAAGAGCATTGTTACGAAAATATATCCATTCAGCGAAAGAACTGAAAATTATGGACCAGCATTTGGTACAGGATACATGAGCTCTAATTTGTTTTGGAGACACACCTTTATAGCCTATAGGGAAATCTGTCTTTGCGTGACACCACAAACATAAAATGAACTTCTAGCTGAACCTGCTCTTTATAACGACAAGATAAAAACAGGAAATGGGATAATTAAACAAAAGAAATTAATTGAGAAAAGAAAGTATGCAATAAAACATTTTCTGAAGGAAAATGGACAATTCATGAACTTTTGAAGAATTCATGACTAATGATGATTATACTATACATTTTGTCTCATAATGTGTGGGTGGATTTCCTCAATGAAAGAATTCATAAAGAAAACTGGAATAAAGCCTGATAATGATAATGCAAACACAATTCAGAACATGCCGAGAGCTTTTAATATTATTATGAAAGAAACAAAAGGATCTAAAGGATATTATGAAATTTTTACTCAAGATGAGCGTAAGCCAAACTGTTGCTCTCAATGGCTACGAAAACTTAATTCTGAAGTTTCCTGGAATAAGGTATTTACCCACGTCCACAAAATCAAAGATGTAATATTGAAATGGCTTCAAATTAGAATTATTCACAGAATTGTTGGCACAAATATTGTTTTAAATGCCATGGGCCTGACAAACACGACGAATTGCACATTCTGCAATGAAGAGAGAGATTCAGTCCAACACTTTTTATGGATGTGCAATTAAGTTCAAACCTTTTGAAAAGAGGTTGAAAAATTTATTTAACGAAAACTGCCGAAACTCGTTTACCATTAAAATCACACGCGATATTGTTATCTTTGGAGTCGACAAACACATGAAACAGAGACATTTTTTGACTTTATGATTATGGTTGCTAAATCTCATATTTACAAGTGTAGGATCGAAAGACGTAGCCAAACGCTTCAGTTTTTCAAGCCAGCTGAGCACCAGATTCAAAATCGAACTCTATAATGCTAAAGTCAACGTGCCGATGAATTTTTTTACACAAATACTTAAAACCAATCGACAGCAACAACAAAATCTCAATCTAATACGCATCTCCGTAATCCAAGTTCCATTTCTCACGTTTTTTTTTTTTTTTTTTTTTGTCGTTTTTGTGTGTGTGTGTGTGTGTGTGTTTTTTTTAAGTTCTCACAATATTTGAATTGACATGTCTTTGAATGCGCATGTGAAGCAACATACTTTTCTATGCATTGATATATTATCCGTATGCTCTTGCTATACTGTGGAAAATGTATATGTCAAATGTGTATGATATCTATACCTGAGAATTTTTTTTTTTAAGTATATAAAAAGGGGGGGGGGGGGGGGGGGGGGGGGGAAGGACACTAAGGCAAAGAAGTACAAGACCAGAAACAAAACAACGAACGACGCCAACGACGCTAACAGCAGCTGCAACAACAACAACAGCAACAACAACAACAATAACAACATCAACACTAACATCGCAACAACATCACCACCACCATCAGCACTACCACCACCACCACCACTACCACCACCAACAACAACAACGATGTTGACGATGGTTATAATAACAATGACGTCGTCGCCGACGATAGTAACAATAACAACAACAGCAACATCAACAATAACAACAAAAGTAACAACAACAGCAACAACAACAACAATAATAATGATAATAACAATAATAATAATAATAATGACGATGATGGTGATTTTTTGTTGGAATACACCTGACGGGGGAGAGAGGGGGGGGGGGGGGGTATATAGGTATGTGCAGTGGAAGAAATGGAGGGAACGTTCAAACTCTCACACCACCAGAGTACAAGAGGAGAAGATGGCTCAACCAAATTTTACTACAATACAACCTTTCACTCCCACTAACACTCTGACGGGATAAAGACAGTTGAGAGAAACGAGTGGGGCAGAGAAGAGGAAAGTGCTATCCAGAGCTACCTACCTTACGGGACAAAATAAATGAGGAAAAAAAAAAACTCCCAAATACCCCAGGAACCTGCGAATACCCAATCCTAACCCGCTACAACAACACCCGGCAAAATGAAAGGACAGAGAGAGAGAGAGAGAGAGAGAGAGAGAGAGAGAGAGAGAGAGAGAGAGAATTCTACATCCAACAGAACCTACACAGAGAGAATTCGATACAAAGCAGATCACTAACAGCCTCTAAACACACACACACACACACACACACACACACACACACACACACGCCAGATCCACATTTGCACCACACTGGACAGGTATAACGTAACATGGAAAGAGTCAATGACAGAGGAGGTTCGCAGGAGGAGGATTTTTGCAGTCCAACAAAGAGCAATGCCAGCTGGTCTCCTGGCCAGAGGCGGAGCAACTGTCTCAGAAAAGGAGGGGAGGAGTTCACCACCGCCAGTCCACCCAGGTCTGTAGGTGTGGTGTGGAAGATGACTGTGAGATCCAAGAGTGCTTGCCGCCCAGTCCCAAGGATGGATGCTGCAACTGAATGAAGGGGCAAAAAAAAAACCTGCCCTATGGTGGAGATTAGTCTCCAGACGAGGAACCTCCTCGTCCTTGCAGCAGCCAGTGTGTGGAAACGTAGTGGGTCCTTTAGTGTGTCATAGTACATAGGGTTACCGCACAGTAAGGTCAACAACGCCGTTTTGTCACCACAAAAAGGACAAATGAATCAGTATTTAACGTAAATGTTAGCTTCTCTTCTTTTTTTCATTTTGGTCGACTTCACCTAAGGCCAATTCCCTTAACCAATAAAAGATTAAAGGTCAAATCAATACAGATAGAGCTCATTCACGCCACTGTCATACAAACACAGAACACAGGACACGAGGGCAATGGAACCAAATGTAGGGGCGATACATCGAGAAGCCTCGCTCCCTGGCCTAAATGGTTAGCCGTTCAAACGCTCATGCGTTCCGCGGTTCGACCCGTGTCTACGAATTGAAAAACGAAATTAAGTTTTTTTTTAAAAACTAAAATTTCCGATACCTTAGCCGGCCAGAATAACATAGAACGGAAGCACGTATTTTTCCACATCATCCAAGGCCGATATGACTTTCAGAAAAAAAAGGGGAGGTAAGTATCAACTCAACCTGGAACAAAAACAATGACTAGCTTCTCTTTGACCAAACTGAATGAAAGTTGTGAAAACTAAACATTCTCAACTTGGCCCGAAAAGAACTCTAGCCACTAAGGACGGAAAGCACAATTGAAGACCAAGCGTTTCTATAATGCTACTACGAGGACAGCAGTGCATATCCCACCCTCAGTTTCATGTTTGCACCCATTCTTCGGAGCAACTACACACCAAAAGGAAAAAGAAAAACCTCTCAATCAACCGTCGAAATGCTAAAAAGTCAAAAATGACACAATAAGTTGCCTTAAACAGAACATATATATATATATATATATATATATATATATATATATATATATATATATATATATATATATAATAGTTACCAGAATAGCGGGTGGGCGAAGTGGGCTCCAGGTCAGGGACGACCTAAGTTGACTTTTCCAGCTGGCAGGGATTAGGGATCCCAGGAGGTGACGAATGGTATTCTTCCCAACGTAGGGTGAAAGCCTATACCAAACAAAACCCACACCGAAGTGGATTCAGATGAGAAGACCCCAGCTGGCAGAGATGGGGGATCTTTCCGACCCGAAGGTCCGTTAACGAGTGCCACACCACTCGCCTGACAAAGCTGACTCCAGGTAAAAACTACTTAGCTGTGGCACCTGACATCGGCTAGTGCACCACGTGAAAATGGCCAAGATTAAGGTCCTATGTCAAACACAGGGCCCAATACTGGACGGCCTGAAAAAATGAGGCAGCTATAGGCCCAAGAGGGGAACACGAAAAAAGAATAGAAAAAGAAAGTTTGAAGAGAAAAAAAAAAAAAAAAGTGAAATGTTGCGAAATGCACGGACGGCCCGCACCCGGAGTATCGAAAACAGCTCACTGGTCGACACCTGCCAATGACGTAAAGAAATCACTGCTGTCAATCACGTTTACGCTTGGCTTTAAAAAAAAAAAAAAAAAAAAAAAAAAAAACGGGCTGCCCTACCAACTAAAAGGACGTCCGTCCGTGACAGTGGTTTTGTTATTGAACTATAACCTTTTCTTCCGTTCTGCTAAGGAGGTGTTCGAAACAAAACACAATCGATTCATTGAATGTTCTGAAACATTATGTATAATCAGGAGAATATCACACATATATAAACGAGAGAGAGAGAGAGAGAGAGAGAGAGAGAGAGAGAGAGAGAGAGAGAAAACGAACGAACGACCAAACGTACGATTTTTTTTTTTTTTTTGCTGGCCCAACCTCTGCACCACCTGTGAGGCAGTGCCGGTCAGCCCCGCCGCAGACCCGGCACTGGCAATCCACAGGGAGCAGTCAATGTCAAGTCGTCAAGAGGCAGCCCACCGGAGGAGACACTGCACTGCTGCCGAGTCACTTTGGTGGTGTTCAGTGATCTAACATACGCAGGACACCAACTACTAAGCTCCCTACTGACAACAATAATTGCTTAGTCACGGAGCCGGCATGAGTGAGCTCTCCCTCCGGAGGGCGCCACCACGTCCGTCCAACGACAACCCCCATGGACTCGCCGATACCAGTGACCCCGACGGAACCAAACCAAGACCACAGACGTGGAGAGGACATCGAAATTGAGGTCACCATGAGAGCAGGGCGTGAAGGGACACAGAATTTGATACTTTTTTATGCTAATCAATGAGAATGAGGATGATTAAGATGATTCTACGGATTTCCATTTCGGCCTGAGACTACATGACAGGGCTATACTCTACGTTTTCTTTCATAATATATCCTGACATCAACCAGGCCCGAGAGATACAGGCACATGCAGTGTTGGTCAGGAAATTTGAGCAACACTTTCAGAAATGCATACAGTAAGTGGATGAAACTCGACGGTGTGGTCCCAGCCTTCCCAACTGAGTCCGCAGCAAACTCAGCTGTGCGTAGGAGCCGGTCGGGGCAGAAAAAAACCACATGACTCTGATGGGATTAGAACCCACGATCTCCAGCCGGGAGTCCGCGACGCTAACCACTCCGCCACGGCGGCTGGTTACGTACGAACTTTTATTTTACCAGGGTAATGAGATAAGCAAACTGCGCGTGCTTTTTCCCACCCAGCCCTAGGGGAAAAAAGAGAAGAAGAAGAAGAAGAAGAAGGGGAAGAAGAAGAAGAAAAAGAAGAAGAAGAAGAAGAAAGCACATGGAAAACACACAAGTCAATATAGCAGCGAAAAGGGGACAAAGTGAATACACTAGTCAACTTGCAAACCGGAAGAAGTAACAGACTAATACTACAGAGGGAAACAACAAAAGCATCATCTCAGAGAGAGAGAGAGAGAGAGAGAGAGAGAGAGAGAGAGAGAGAGAGAGAGAGAGAGAGAGAGAGAGAGAGGAATGAAGGAAGAACAGAAGAAGGAGGAAGAAAGGAAGGCAGGAAGGAACGGAAATAGGCAAACAAACATCAATACAGCATCAGCATTGCTTTGGAATCCTTAATCTCTGAACAAAAAATTTAAAAAAAAAAAGGTAGCACAGGAGTTCTGCAGGCATTGACACCCATCTCAGAGAACGACTTTGTTTTTAGCCCTCGCTTACTTACGTACAGGACAGTGGCGCAGGCAGATGCTTTTTCATAGTGCTGATTTTCAGCTTTAGTCATCAAAGGGATGACTAACAAAGCCTCGAACCTGGACTTCTCCGACTAGCCTCTGGTTTCAGGCAGGATCATGGCACAGTGTGTACAGGAAAGCCGAAGGTTCCAGCGGCTGAGCAGAACATCGCAACCTTGGCTCACCTGCTCGAGCCCGAAGTAGAGCAGCTCTGGTGAGTCCAGACAACCCGAAGGACTGTTTGGACCCCTCGATGTCTTGATGTCATGAACACTACTATGGTTTGCTGATGATAGGCTGTTGTAATCATAACGTCCTTTTTTCTGTGTGTTCTCTCTAGTGAATCACCTTCAATATTGATCGTTTCGCATTGACTCAACATTCAAGCATCAACGAGTAATACGCAACATTCTTTTGAAAGCATGATTCATGTCACTGCTATGATTTTTCTCATAAAGAATGTCATAGTTTTGAAATCATTATTATTGTTACAGGTGTAGTACAGAATACTATTATTGTCATGGAGAAAAAACTGATACAATGAGTATCATATTTGAATCCTGTGATGCATATGACATTTTCACCTTAACTAACGCACACCGTAACTATTACCTTTCTCTCTCTGCACGCGCGCGCGCGCTCTGTGTGTGTGTGCGTGTGTGTGTGTGTGTGTGTGTGTGTGTGTGTGTGTGTGTGTGTGTGTGTGTGTGTGTGTGTGTGTGTGTGTGTGTGTGTGTTAGGTAGTAAGTTAGTTATTTTATTTAAAGTCTTTTCCTCGTGTCGATGATTTTAGACTCTAGTATGAAGAACAGCAAATCTTTGTTCATTTTTTTTAACATTATCAAAAAAATTAATAGATAATAATAATAATAGTAATAATAAAACGGGGGATTGGGGGGTGGGAGAAGAAGAAGAAGAAGAAGAAGAGGAGAGAGAGAGAGAGAGAGAGAGAGAGAGAGAGAGAGAGAGAGAGAGTCAGACAGACAGACAGACAGACAGAAAGTTACAAGAAACGAGTAATAGGACTACATAACAAATAACTAGCTATAACTAGCTAATCTATACATTGAAAGGTTGAAAGGGTTAAAGTGGTCCCAAAATAACTTAACTTTAGAAAGAGGCCAAACACATTCTACGACTTCCGGAGGAAAGAAAGTTTTCATTGATGCACATTTTACCAGTATATGCTCAATTGTCAGTTCTGCAGAGCAGACACACTTAATGTCTTTACAGTACTTTGTCGTTAAAGCATTTAACAAACGTCTGCACGACAAGGTAGCAACTGATCTACTTATACATGGAGTATTCAATTATGAAAAATACTTTGTCCCAGAAGAGAGAGAGAGAGAGAGAGAGAGAGAGAGAGAGAGAGAGAGGTCGTATCGTCCCATTTTCACTTATGTTACAAAAGTTAGACTGCAAGGCAGTTGAATAGTATTCAAAGTGCCCCCCCCCCCCCCCCCCCCCCCCTTTTGTTTTTGTTTGTTTGTTTTTTTTTTTTTGCGAGATGGTAAACATATCCATTGTAATAAGGTCCAGAATGGGATGGTATTCAACCAAAGCAACATTGGACAAAAGTCAACAAAAGCGTAGGTCAGAGAGAGAGAGAGAGAGAGAGAGAGAGAGAGAGAGAGAGAGAGAGAGAGAGAGAGAGAGATCATTGCTCTGCCACTTTCACAAAAATTCAGTTGATAACCTCTTCCTTTCACCGTTACTTGACTTCTGTGTATTCTGCATTATCTGTCTGTGCATCTCTTTGGATCTACAGTCTTTGTCTGATCCTCTCACAATGTATCAGCCTGAAGAACTCCTCTCTGAACTTCCTGCCAGTCAGACAGTACAGGTAGAAATTCACTGCACCGTTACTGTCTGCCAGTAGTCTACAAAGAAAGTAGACCATGTGAACTTTGGCGAGTTCATAACCACTGAGCTGGTTGCACTGCCAGGCAAAATAAGAAGGGATATGGCAGAAACTGGCAAAGTTAGAACGACGAAGGTCATAGACACTACGACGATAGTCGATGTCACGGAGCTGGTCGCTTTTTTCTCCATGCAACACCCCGTACTCTGTTCCCGCGGCTTAGCTTCTGGCGAGTTTCTGTCACAAGCGCTAACAGTTTTCAAATCAGAGCACTGTTACCAGAGGCAAGGAAAGCAAATGGAATGCGACAATAGACTGGTACTTCCATATGAACAAACACAAATAAGAAACACACAAGATGCGACTTTGGGTTCCATCAAGCATTAGACTCGTCAACGTTTTGAGCTTTTTTTTTCATTTGTGTAATTTTTTTTTTTATTTTAGTATTATTATTATTTTTTTAACAATTCGGGGACAGAGAGCAGGCTGTCATTTAAAGGTCGATGTACAGGAATGATATCTAATGGTACTTATTATATTTGAAATTTCAAGTTCAGACAGTTATCAACATGAATCAACGTTCTTCAATTTCTGGGTCTCTCCTGGGCTGGTCTCTTGTTCACTATGCACAGTGTTCCTGTTATGCAAGCCACCACATCGCTACTCTACTTGCACAATTTTCTCTCTTCCCTCAAGATAGAGTGTTCCAGTTGCACACGGCCTTACTAGGCATAAAGACAAAAAATATTCAACGAATATTGTCCTAGTAGAGGTGGCATATGTTCAAACTGTTCTTTTTAAACTGCATTGAGCATGCAGACACTCACACACACACACACACCACACACACACACACACACACACACACACACACACACACACACACACACATACACAGAGAGAGAGAGAGAGAGAGAGAGAGAGAGAGTGAGAGAGACGCGCACACATGCGCGTACACGCGCATGTCGTGAGGTATGTAGGTTTGAGTTTTTAACCGTGTATGTTTGTGAGTGCATTAAGCTGTGTGTGTGTGTGTGTGTGTGTGTGTGTGTGTGTGTGTGTGTGTGTGTGCGTGCGTGCGCGCGTGCGTGCGTGCGTACGTGCGTGCGTGCGTGTGTGTGTGTGTGTGTGTGTGCGCGCGCGTGTGTGTGTCTTTGTAAGCATGCGCGTTTGCGCACGTGTGCACACATGTTCGATCACATTTGTTTCATGTGATGTATGTGTATGTTTTTTCATGTGTGTTTAAGTGTGTGAGCAATCGCACGTGTGCTCGTGTGTGTGTGTGTGTGTGTGTGTGTGTGTGTGTGTGTGTGTGTGTGTGTGTGCATTTCTCTATCTATCACTCTCTATCTCCCTTCATCATCTACATGTGTTGCGACTCTGTGTGTGTGTGTGTGTGTGTGTGTGTGTGTGTGTGGTGTGTGTGTGTGTGTGTGTGTGTGTGTGTGTGTGTGTGTGTGTGTGTTTCTGTGTGTGCGTCTCTCTCTCTCTCTCTCTCTCTCTCTCTCTCTCTCTCTCTCTCTCTCTCTCTCTCTCTCTCTCTCTCTCCCATCCTCTACATGTGTTTCGACTCTGTGTGTGTGTGTGCGTGCGTGCGTGCGTGCGTGCGTGCGTGCGTGCGTGCGAGCGTGCGTGCGTGCGTGCGTGCGTGCGTGCGTGCGTGTGTGTGTGTGTGTGTGTGTGTGTGTGTGTGTGTGTGTGTGCACGTCTTTAGAAAGAGCGGACTGCTGATTATTGCCATAATCTGTTTTTATCATTTTAAAATGACTTACTAATATATGACACTCTAAAAGCTACGGACGTTACATTACTTGATAAATATGAGTCAGAAGCATTAGAGGTAAACAGTGTGTGTGCGTGCGTGCGTGCATGCGTGCGCGCGCGCGCGCGCGCGCGCGTGTGCGCGTGTGTGTGTGTGTGTGTGTGTGTGTGTGTGTGTGTGTGTGTGTGTGTGTGTGTGTGTGTGTGCGTGCGTGCGTATGTGTATGTGTGTGTGTGTGGTGTTGTTGTTGTTGTTGTTGTCTTCAATTTAACGTCTTTCCACATTAAGTGATATTAGACGAGGATAAAGGATGTGAAATGGGGAAGCAGGAGGAGGAGATGGGTGGGGTGGGCTATCTTGCAATCATACATAAAAAGAAAAAAAAAAAAACAGGATCTTTACAATCTTTGCAATACAAGGGGGGGGGGGGGGGGGGGGGATTATATAAAAAAGTATGGGAAAACCAACTGTAAATAACTATTTTGAATCACAACACAAACTATATAACAAATGAGTGCGTAGCAAACAATTCGCTAAATCAAACAACAAACTAAAATTTTCAAGGATACTGTCAAGAGAACTTTCAGAAATAGCCGGTTAAACAGGTCTCAATCTCTGGCATTCCAGAAGAATGTGTTGGTTGAAATTCGTTCACCGCACAGACATTTAACATTCTTGCTGAATTAAAAAGCAGAAAGAGCACACAAAAACAAAGTGTGAAGTAACGGACTTTAATGCACGACACAAAACAAGACAAGAAATTTTCGGCAATAAGCCTTCCTCAGCAACAAAACAATGAAAACAGTACAGACATTAACATGCACAATACTCCCCTTGTGAAGCCACTTTGCCAAAGTGGCTTCACAAGGGGAGTATTGTGCATGTTAATGTCTGTACTGTTTTCATTGTTTTGCTGGAGAATTTCTGCTTCCTGTGGAGAGATTTTGAAACTTTGTTCCACAATGCTTGCTCCAGTATATGATACCTTTCTGTAACGGATAAAGGGATGTTTATTTCTATAGATTCCCTGTCTTGCCTTGCACCTTTTCTTTTGCGGCTCTATCAGCACAGTCGTTTTGAATATAATCCAACGTGCGAAGGAACCCAACAAAAGGTGATATTCGTTCCCTTTAAATTTAAAATGTTAATCATTTGATTGATTTGTGTGATAATTTGGATTTTTCCTTGTAATCAAATGAACGTAAAACATACAGTATGGACTGAGAATCGACGCAGAATAAAATTTGAAAAGTGTTCAACGGGAGATCAACTATGTAATTAAGAGCTGTAAGCATAGCGACGAGTTCGGCGGTAGATATTGATCGAGTTTTACCAATGAAATATGACTTTTTTATTTTTTTATTTTAATTTTAATTTTTTTTTTTAAAGCGGGTATAAACAAAACCTGAACCAGCACGGTGATCATCTAAGGGTGAGCCATCTGTGTATACCTTTAAATGATTTGGGTATTAATTATCAAAGTAAAGTCGGACTTCACTTTGCATGATATTTGGATTCTCATTCTTCTTCACATCAGTGTAAATTATATCAAAATGTGGTTTATTCATCCCCCAGTTAGGGTAAGGAGAAACTACTTGCTGTGCATCGAAACTCTGTGGATTTATTTCCGACTCTTTAAGTAAGTCTGATACATATGAAACCATTGGCTTTAATGAAGATATCTGTCTGGACCGTTTAGGAAAATTTATTTCTGATTTTATTTGTACTTCTTCCGACACAAAGTTGTCAGGTGTTGAGGTCCTAAGAACGTACTTTGTACATGCAAGATTTCGATATTCATCCAAAGGAAATTCTCCAATTTCTTTGTAAGTTCCGAGGGTTGATGCGTGAAAGGGTACAAGAGCAAGCCTGTATGCTTTGCAATCGATGCTTTGAAGTTTCTTAAGTAAATAATTTGGAGCACTAAAAAATATTTCTTGTCCAAGCATGCTGGAGGACTCAGGAGACAAGGTGGTTGAAGCAATCAGCCCCAGCTGAAGACAGGCAGAAAATGGAAAGTTCAAGAGGCGATGGATTCTGCAAAAGAAAGTCTCAAGATCAGAGAAATAACAGGACACACACAGACCAACAGACAAGGACTGGGGGTGACCAAAACTGAATGGTGGTCAAAGGCCAAAGGAAAAGCCAAAAGAGACATGATGATTCAGGAGATGAGAAAAGAAGAAGACCAACAAAGACTCCAAAAAGCAGTCCAGCAGAGCCAGCAAGGGCAATGGACAACGTGGGAGAATGCACTCCAAAGAAGTCTCACTTGGAATGACATTTGGCACATGGCCCCTCTCAGGATCAGCTTCATTCTCAGATCTGCATATGACCTTCTGCCTTCAAATGCAAACCTGGTGAAGTGGGGAAAAACAGACGATCCTTCATGCCCCCTTGCCATGAAAAACAAACAGTGAGCATGTCCTAAGCTCATGTAAAGTAGCCCTGGCTCAAGGAAGGTACACATGGAGGCACAACCAACCAAGTGCTCAAAGAGATTGTACAAGTAGTCTGGGGCTAGTACCAACACCACAAAAGGGAAAATCAGGACTCCAAAAGCACCCGCAACATTCTTCACGGCAGGAGGCAGCGAATCATGGCAAGAACAACAGTGCCACTCGGAACATGCAGGCAGAGTCTGCTGGACGGGGCAGATGACTGGGAGTGCACAGCAGACCTCCCAGAATGGAATAGTCACCCAGAGATTATCAGCAAGAGTGGCATGAGACCAGACATAGTATTACACTCTCAGTCAACCAAGCAGCTGATCATGATCGAGCTCACGGTGCCATATGAGAACAGAATGGAGGCAGCTCAGATCTACAAGACTGAAAAGTATGCTGATCTGGCAAACAGCCTGAGGAGAGAAGGCTATCAGGTCAAAGTCCTCACTGCAGAAATTGGAGCTAGGGGGTTTGTGGGAACGTCTGCATACAGCCTCATGAAACAGCTCTCAGTTGCAGGGAGGGAAAAAACCAAAGCCCTGAAAGCAATGGCAGAAGCGGCAGAGAGGTGTTCAAGTTGGATCTGGTCAAGGAGGAACAAAAGTGAACTTCATAAGGCTTAACTTTCCTACAAATATCAGGTGTCCCTGTGGCTCAGTGGTTAGTGCGCGAGTCATTAAGTGGAAATGAGCATGTCCAGAAAGGGCATGGGTTCGAATCCCAGTCATGGCTCATCCCAAGATGGAAAAAAAAAAAAAAGGGGCAGCAGAGGGACATCCGGAGTCATGAACCGGGTGTGGCCCAAACCCCCTAGAGTGTCAGGAGATAAGGGCCGAAACACTCGCTTGAAGGGGGCAATAACAGAGGTGCAATTAAGGAAGCTTGTGGCAAGCCCATGTGATGAGATCTGAGTTTGAGTATGAATCCCCTACTCGAACCTGTATACTTCTTTTACTAAAAAAAAAACATAATAAAATGATATAGATGACCCAATAAACCGGTCTGTTTTAGTAGAAGCTTGGCATTCCAGACTTGGGCATAGGCTTTCTTGATATCAAAGAAAGCTACAATACGTTTTTTTTCTTTTCGTAAACTGTTGTTTTATGTTCGCTGTAAGTTTCATCAAATTATCGATTGCAGACCTGCTTTCCTGGAATCCTGCTTGTTAATGGGAATGATTTTCTTTACTTCACACCAATGAACCAATCTTCTTAGAACAATCCTCTATCCTCTCCAGAAGATTACATGTATGTGAGGTTAGTGCAATTGGCCTGTATCTATGTTTGTCCACTAGAGTTTTTACCATGCTTTAGAATAGGAACGATGACAGACTGTTTCCAGTCTTTTGGCATAACACCCTCAACCCAACATTTCTGAAACAATTTATGTAACAATAAAACAAAGTTATCTGGCAAGTGTGTAAGCATATCATTAGAAACTGTATCTAATCCTACAGATGATTTCTTATTAGGAAGAGATACAAGTGCATCTTTGACTTCATCAAAAGTAATTGGGGCACTGATGAGTGACTGTTGTCAATAACTGGATCTTTGTATTCATCTTTTCCTTCTTCTTCAGTTCTGTATGTTTTATTTTTAGGGGCTAGACCTTCTAGACGCATAGAGTCTGAAAACGTATCAGCGAATAATTCTGCCTTTTCTGAGTTTGACGGAAATTCTTTGTTCTTCAGTCTTATAGGACAAGATGGCAAATTTACACTTTTTTTTCATTTCATGAAGCTTTTCCCAAACTTTTTGGAGATCTGTATGGTTTGAAATTTTATTTGCACAGAATGAGGACCAGCATTACCTTTTCGCCTGCGCTATTACCATATTGCTATAATGATTTGCTTTTCTTTTAACAATTAGGTTCTCTGGCGATTTATCTTTTACATATATCTTAAACATTGATTTCTTATTATTTACGGCCGCATCAGAGGTTGGTGTCACCAGATATTTCCTGAATGTTTGTTTAATTTGACTAGATGGAACTTTGTAATTGCTACATCGGCAGCTTTAAGAATGGCACAGGTAAAGTATCTATGTTATCAGTATCAACACTTTCAGTATCGCAAGCATCCAGACTATTTTTTAATTTCTCCCAGTCAGCAAGTTTATAATTAAAATTTGGAATTTTGTCTACGTGAGATTCATAGGACGCTGTCATTTCATTAAATATTTTAATAATAGGAAGACGATCCTCCCCAAATTATCGTTAAAGGTATTCCAGCTACATTCTGGGGCTAGGAAAGGAGATACCAAAGTTAAATCAATTGCTGATACCATGTATGTTGAGATGTCTGGAATTCTAGTGATGCGGCCATCGTTAAGCATATACAAACAAGAATCAACAATACTTTCAACAAAGCGGTTACTAGTAACTGATGCGCAATCTTTATCCCAAATGAGAATTGAGAATGAGCGTTAAAATCCCCTGCTATCAGCCACTTTTCTTTATCTTGAAGAGTATGTAACCATTCTGTGTTCAATCATTGGGTCCTTTAGGTAAATATGCGGAACTATGTTTTATAGTATGATTTTCATCAAATTTTACTTGAGCTGCACACAAATGTAAACCTTGAGAATTACTTGGTGCATGGGGAGGGCGTACTTTTTAATCTATCCCTTCTTTAATATATATAGCTGCACTGATTTTGGAAGTATCCTCAACTTGCTCATATATAGGTGAATAATAATAAACCTGGGAGTTTGGGCAGTTTGTTCCTTTTCACGTTGAGTGATTGTAAAATAAGTGCTTGGTACACATTATTCGCCAGATGTTGAATTAGATATGGTAAATTTGTGGAAACAGATCTAACACTCCATTGCATAACTTTCATAGATGACATCATGAAAACAGGCAGGTTTGGGAAAGCAAGCGAAATGCAATTGCTTTCTGGCTTAAAAATGACTAACAAAACAGAGGAAAACAGTTCGTTACGGAGAAGATGAATTCGCTGTCAAAATTAACGTAGACTTGTAGACCACTCAGATAAAAACACATACACTTCGAAAATGCTCGTATAACGGAAAGAACAAGAAGAAAAGTATCGCTTAAGGTGGGAGGAACAGAGTTCATAACTGAAATGTCCTCAAAAACTGTACTAGAGGTCCCTCAGTCGTGGATTTAGAACCACTCTGGACAAAGGACATCACACATGTTCCACCAGGGACCTCTGGTTCCAGGGAAGGGCTGGTGAGCTCTGAGGTCTTGGTAGTTTCTGGGGTGTCTCTGCTTCTGCAGTCTGGCAGTCTCCTTCGGGTTCTCCCAGAACAGCTCCCTGACGTGCCATCCAACGTTTGCTGCTGCAAGGACACTTGCCTCCCTAGGTGTTGGGTGGATGCTGTCTCTGTGTGTCTGGTTGCTAGGATGCTGGGTGGAGTGTGAGACGAATGATACTTTTTTTTATATTGAATAGCTCTGTTGTTGTCAAGGCATTAAAAAAAAAAAAAGCTCTCGTTTCGTGTTGAGTTTTGAAATCTTTGACCGGTGCGAGTTTGCTCACAATTACCTTAAATTCAGGGTGAGTAGTGGCGAAGTCCCCGACACATTCTGTGAACAGTTTGCTTACAAGTTTGGGGTCCTTCCTCTGAATGTCATTTAGTCCGCAGGGGATGACCACTGTGTCAGCTGGCTTTCGTCCGAGGATGGAAGTTTCTGAAGCATCAGAGGAAGGCCTTCAGTCATAAAAGTTTCGCAGACCTTTGTTTCAAAGCCATACGAGCGGCCCAGTCTTCTTCCATTCACTCCTTTCATCACCGAGTCGTGGAGCATGGCAACCGGGAGCCGGAATAGCTCAGTGGTAGAGCGCCTGACTCGCAATCTTGGTGATCCTGGGGTTGCGGGTTCGAACCTCCGCCGGGGCGTTTCGGTACAGGGGGATTTTTCCCTTGGAGTTAACACACTGGTTCTGACTCCATTTCCCATACAGTCTTCGAATGAGACTATAAACCGAGGTTCCGTGTGTGAACGCGCGCATAACATCTTGCACACACGTAAAATCCCATCACCAACATTCGGAAGAGTAGGCCAGTTTGGCCGTTGGTGTATGGATGACACGTTACACATAGCATGCACCCTGAGTGAGAAATGGAAAGATGAAGGAAGTAAGGAAAATGAGCGATCGATATTGAACGATACTGACTGGATGACACGGGAAACGACTGAATGAAGCGCCAGCTGGCAGCTCTTCAGTCGGCACTACCCAGGTAGGCAGCCCGTTGTGTAAACGAGTGATTGTAAAGCGCTTAGAGCTTGGCGTCTAGCCGAGAATAGGCGCTATATAAGTATTCATTATCATCTATCATCATCATATAAAACTACAGGTAAATCGTGTTTCTGTTCTTGCTGTTTTGATCTGTGTGTGTGTGTGTGAGTGCGAGTGTGCGTGCGTGTGTGTGTGTGTGCGTGCGTGAGTGTTAGTGTATGCGTGTGTGTGTGTGTGTGTGTGTGTGTGTGTGTGTGTGTGTGTGTGTGTGTGTGTGTTATCATTTGGAAGAGTAGTATTTGCAGGTACAAGTTAAACTAAAACGTTGTTTCATGAATGTATGTCTAACTGTCACTTCTAGACATAGATTAAAGAAAAATAAATCGCCGTCTTCAACCAAGGGAACATATGAATGAATAGACTGGAGTGGGTTATTGCGCAACATGTAAACTCAGTGCATTTAACAGAAGGCCAGGCCTGGAGAGAAACCCAAGTATTCAAGAAAGTGGTTTCCTGACAGATATCAAAGTGAACTTGAACATTAAAAACACGGTATTCACTTTCAGAAATCGTTCCAGTACATCGAGCTCTGATGGCAGCATCCTCTCTGTCCCCCAATCTTCTGAACAATTCCACATTAGCTGAAAGTGTGGACAAGTCTGATGAGATTCCCTTGGAGTCCATTCCTCTTTACAATATTGCTAATTATCTCAGGCACATCGGCTGTCCCCTTATCATCCTGCTGGGAGTGTTTGGAAATGTCAGCACCATTCTGATTATGCAACGAATGACGTCAGGGGAATCCATAATACATTATTATTCACTGGCATGGCTGTCATCGATCTCATCGTTCTATTTTCGGCTTCGTTTGAAGAATGGCTGCATATCACATTCGATTACCTTTTGCAAGAGATCAACAGACCTTTATGTAAAATTATAGTCTGGTTGTCTACAGTGTCGGGGACGATCAGTTGTTGGTTTCTGGTGTGTCTGACCCTGCACAGAGCCATGTCTGTGGTGTGGCCACATCGTGTCAGCGTGATGTGCACTCGTCCTACAGTCCTTGGTCTGCTACTTGGAGTTGGTCTGTTGCTTTCTGCGGTTTATGCGCACTATCTTTATGGCATTGATTTGGTTCCTTCTAACAATGGCACACGATACCGATGCTTGATGGAATCAGAAGCCTACATCTTGTTTATTTTTGATGTGTTTGTTTATGCGGAAATAGCAATATATTGTCTCATTCCCTTTGTTTTCCTTGTCCTTGGTAACAGTGTTTTGGTTTGGAAGTTGTCAGCATCTGTAAAAGAAATTCGCCAGAAGCTAAGCCACGGGAACAGAGAACAGATCGTTGCACGGGAAAGAACGGCCAACTCCGTGACCTTGACTGTCATCGTAGTGTCCCCCCTTTATATTGTTTTGACTTTGCGGTTTCCGTCTATTTTATCCTTTTTTATTTTGCCCGACGACAGTACACCCAGGTCAGTGGCTATGAATACGCCAAAGCTCACATGTTTCCTGGCCGTCAGTAGACAGCTCGCTGAGAGTAACAGTGCAGTGAATTTCTACCTGTACTGTCTGACTGGCAGAAGTTCAGGGAGGAGTTCTTTAATCTGATTTGTTGTGGAAAGATCAAACAGAGAGAGAGTAGATTCACAAGCACGGGCGTTGATTCCGAACAAACAATGTAGAGTACACAGGACTATTGTGACTGTGCAAAGAAGAGATCATCAACATATATGCTGTGAATGTGATGGGTAGGGGTAATAAAGAAATCAATAGTCCAAATGATGACATCGAAAGGGAGAGTTTAACAGCAACGGATATATTATTCTCTATATACATTTTATGTTCACATGTTAAAACACAACAGTAGCAATCATGAGACGAAATCAGAAACAACGAATGAAAATGAAAAAAAAAAAAAAAAAAAAAAAACGATGCATGTGCAAGTACAGACAGAAGGCAGGAATAAAAAAGCTAGTAGAATTGAATGAAATTTAGGTAAAATAGAAAACAAGAAGAATTCAGTGAACGGTGCAACGGTTATTGAATCAGTTGCAGAGTCAGTTAACACAGTGATATCCTTTTCTCCTCCTCCTCTCCTCCTCCTCCTCCTCCTTCTTCTTCTTCTTCTTCTTCTTCTTTCTTCTTCTTCTTCAACAATTAACGGGCATCTTAATGCGTCACGTATCACCATGCCTTTGAAGAATGCTGCACACTAAGTCACTTCACTGCAAGGCATATAAAGCACAGAGTGCACATTTTCCATTGTTTTCCGTTGCTCACAACAATAAATGAATGACAAAGACAGTCACTTTTTTTTCACGTTTCTCGTGGACTCGCCAAAGACATATGAGTTTGTTTTCTCGATGTACTGATTGTAAAATTTAACAAAAGGGTTTCAATGTAAAAAAAAAAAAAAAAAAGACCTGTTTGTTTGTACTACCGTTTAAATATGGTGATACACTTTGGTCCTAAAATACATGGGTTGTGATTTTTTTTATAAGAGCAGCCATTGTAGCTGTTGTCGTTGTCGTTGTCATTGTCGTCGTTGTTTTTTAGTTGTTGTTTTTTCTTCTCCTTCTTCTTCTTCTTCTTCTTGTTCTGCTTCTTCTTTTTCTTCTTCTTCTTAACTCCTAAATACTGTGCCGTAGCTTTGTTATCTAGTTTGTTTTGCACTAAAGTGCATTAACAATAGTCCTTTCTCATTATGAAGTTGTGATAATTATTGTGCAGTTAATTCATGTTGTTGTTGTAGTTGTTGTTCTGTTGTTGCTGCTGCTGCGGCGTTTTTTGTTGTTATTGTTGCTGCTGTCATTCAAGCACTCAGTAACACATGTTGCTATCTGCAATGGCACTGAGAGAGTCAGATTTAGATAATTTATTCACATGATAGGCCAAGGGCCCTAATGAAGGGGTGGGGGTGGGGGGAGGGGGGAGCATTCATAGCACTGTGGTCGTAAACAATGAACTGAACTACTGAATAAAACTAAAATAATTCGGGGGAAAAATTAAGAAGTGTAAATTTCTCTATACATTAAAGGATTTGAACAAAAACAACGATTTAATTTTTTTTTTAATCTTGAACTGGGAAAATCTGTTGATATTTCCTTGGAGTCCATTTCTCTGTACAAAACTGCAAAATGCCTTATCTACTACATCTGTTCTCCCATCATCGTTCTTCTGGGAATCATTGGAAACGCCATGACGATAGTCATCATGCCTAAAGAATGACGTCAGCTGAATCTGTAATCCATTATTATTTTGTAGGCATGGTCTGTTTTCTCTAACGTTTCAAGAATGGCTCTGTACCACATCTGATTACGCTTTCCAATATATCAGCAGTCCTTTCTGTAAAATTATAACTTGGTTGTCTTCAGGGGCAGGGACCATCAGTTGCTGGTATCTGGTGTGTCTGACCCTGCACAGAGCCATGTCTGTGGCGTGTCCACATCGCGTCAGTGGGATGTGCACTAGTTCAACAGTCTTTGGTTTACTCCTCGGAATTGCTTTTTTTCTACGCTGCTCTTTATGCCCATTATCTCTATGGCGTGAATCTGTATTCTCTTGACAATGGCACAACACAGTGCATGATGGAGTCAGAAGCCTATATCCAGTTTGTTTTTGATGTGTTGTTTACGTGGAAATAGCGGTTTATTCTGTCATCCCACTTGTTTTCCTTTTCGTTGGTAACAGTATTCTGGTTTGGGGCCTGCTGGCGTCCGTGAAAGAAACTCGCCAAAAACTGAGTCAAGGGAGCCCAGAACAGATTCTGACCCGGGGAAAAAGCAGCGCGTTCTGTGACCTTGCCCGTCATTGTAGTGTCCCTGACCTTCCTAGTGCTGACCTTGCCAGTTTCCATCCATTCTGTCCTCTATTATTTTGTCCATATATACAACCAGGACAGTGTGTATGAATACGCTAAAGCTTACATGTTCTACGTTCTCAGTAGGCTGCTGGCTGATTGTAATAGTGCCCTCCATTTCTACCTGTACTGTTTAACCGGCCGAAAGTTCAGAAAAGAGGTCTTTAATCTGACCTGTTGTGGGAAAAAATATACAAGGACTGTAGATCCAAAACAATGGGTGTTGACTCCAAACAGACATGGCAGAAATCAAACAACGAGGTGGCTCCGAAAAGAAAAGAACTGAAGAATGAAAGGACTATGGAAGTGTTAGTTTCGGTGTCATGAAGGTGGTGTCACTGCGCAACGACCATACACGCTACACCACATCTGCTAAGTTTTCATGCCACGATGTGCACGATTTGAAGATGTAAAACTAGACTACGATGAAACTAGTTCAGAAGAGGATCTCACAGCTTCGACTTAGCAGATGTTTGATCTGTGCAGTAACCCACAGCACCGATCAGACCTTGCGAACCTACCTGTCATTGTCTGTGTCATTGTATCATTGTCTGTGC
The DNA here is from genome assembly GCA_016801955.1 of Conus betulinus. NCBI lineage: Eukaryota > Metazoa > Mollusca > Gastropoda > Neogastropoda > Conidae > Conus > Conus betulinus. Next base: position 66,857 of record JADBJO010006132.1, read on the forward strand.
TTTTGGTGATTGTACACGTGTGTTTGTGAGTGCATGAGCAGGTGGGTACAGGCGTGTGTGCGTGTGTGTGTGTGTGTGTGTGTGTGTGTGTGTGTGTGTGTGTGTGTGTGTGTGTGCGTGCGTGCGTGCGTGCGTGCGAGCGCGCGCGCGCGCGCGCGCGCGTGTGTGTGTGTGTGTGTGTGTGTGTGTGTGTGTGTGTGTGTGTGTGTGTGTGTGTGTGTGTTCAGTGTATGCTCTGTGTGTAGTAGTAGTAGTAGTAGTAGTAGTAGTAGTAGTAGTAGAAGCATAGGTGTGTGGAAGTGCACGCAAAATATGGAATAATTACTACTTATAACATTATAGTAAATATCTAACAGGACTACATATTAAACAAAAGGTAACTTTGAAAGCAAAATCAATATCAGAAAAAAAAAACATCAGTCACTGTCATGCCTAATAAACATGGTAAGTATGCCTTAAGAGAGTCACACAATCAAATAAAACGTGGGCTCTCGACACGTTTGCCTTACCACATACGCATTTTGTTCCTGCACTATATTTCGTTCTGAATGCGTCGAGTTTCAGTCTATAAAATACTGAAACAAAGTTTCTGTACTGATACAATTAACCCGCAAATAAGGGATGTTCTGGTTGTTTCTAAAAAAAAAAAGTCCCAAGCCACTTGTTTTAACACCTTAATTTTACTGTCCAAAAAAAATGTCTTGTTCTAATTCCAGTTTCCATTATTGCTTTTCCACCGATATATGCGTAAATGCATGCATGCAGGAATGCTCACACAAGTCTTCGGATCACATATGAACAGAAGAAGCTGCAGTAACGGCAACAACAACAATAGCATCAACAACAACAACAATGATGTCACGACCTGTCTCACACACAGACAGGCGTGAAGGCCTCGACCTGAACCTTTTTCCACTGTCAGGTAGGTTTTTTTTTTGTTTGCACTCGAAGACCTCTGTGTTCACCCCAGAAACCATGTTCAGGTTGAGCCTAAGAAACCCTCGTGCTTTACACGCATCATTCAATTCAGCTTTCTGTCGCCCGGTTTGAGGGCAAATGCTAGGGGAATTAACTCTAGTAGGCCTGCCGGAGTTCTCCTCCCCTGTTAGTATTTAAGAGGATAACTCGTTCTAGAATGGGGGAACTCAGCTACGTGAAGCGGGTTACGTCGACCTCTCGTTGGTCGTCCCTCCGAGAGGGGCCTCATATACTACTGATGTCTCGTTGAACAGTGGTAACACCTTTCGATAGGTCTTGAGGCCAACACTGCGAAGTTGTCTCATTCCGACTTCCCCCACGAGCCGAATGGGGTAAGCATTAAATTGTCGTTTTCTTGATTTGTTCATCATCCTTCACCCCATCCTTGTGTTAAATGCTTACGGTTTTTGAGGGGGTCAGGTTTGAATCCTTGGCCTTAAGTAACGTTAACAGTTAGTACCGTTTCCTTTCTTCCCCCCCCCCCCCCCCTCTCTCTCTCTCTCTCTCTCTCTCTCTCTCTCTCTCTCTCTCTCTCTCTCTCTCTCTCTCTCTCTCTCTCTCTCTCTTCTCTTCTTTCCTTTGATGGTTGTCTTGTTCGTTCATTTAAAAATGGGTATAAAATTTTCTCATTTTTTGCCTCTCTATTGGTTCCAATGCCTTGTTGTTCTGAATTGTTAACGGTTATAGCATAAGGAGGGAAACTTACTGTGGGATATCTAACCCGAAGATTCCCCCCGTTCATGGGAAACCATTCCACGTTTTCAGTCCGGGCAGAGAAGTTAGTTTTTTTTTTTTATGGCATCAGCCGACATTATTGGATATAAAGCTAGCTAGCGCAGTCAACCCGTGCATGGCTCAGATTCCCTCCCTTGCTTCCTTGGAATCTGGAATTTGGGGTTTTATTTGCGTGACAACGGCTTTGCGGTAAACGAGAGCAATAGTCGATATTGTGTGTGTGTGTGTGTGTGTGTGTGTGTGTGTGTGTATTGGAGG
>JADBJO010006132.1:73827-93827 GCA_016801955.1 Conus betulinus
TGCGCTTTTCTTTAAACATTTTGAATCGGTGGTGTTTTGAGCAGAAACTATAGCTTCTTCTCAGGCTGAGAGAAACCAATCTTGGAAAGGTATAGAGAAAATGGAATTAGATAGGAGGATCACTCGTTCTTCGTAGCACAGGCAGCCGGGTCCAGACGGACGACCAGTTCTGTGACAGTTCCCATGCCGACTGGAACTGCGGTATCCACGATTGTAACCATGAGCTCTACTCATCAGGAATCGGTTGTGACTCCAACTTCATCCGAGCGATATCCACTACCTCCTTCCCCAAGGTCAGCCCTGCCCCCTAGCCACCCAGGTTTTCCTCCAGCCAGAACCTCGACACCATTTGGTCCACCTCCTTACGTCCGGACATCGCTGAGATCACCTTTCGTCGACATTCTCCCAGGAATGAAGCCTATGAGACCCTTCGGAAGAGAGGATAGGGAGGGACATAGGTTCAGATGGGAAGATAGGGGGAGGAAAACTTCTGAAGGGAAGAAAGAGAAATTAGGAGGGAAGAAAGGGAAGAGCGAGAAGGTAAAGAGAAGCGAGAAGAAAGAATCCGAAAGGAGGAAAGAGAAGAAGCAGCAAGAATCCAAAAGAAGACAGAGAAGTGGCCGAAAGAATTAGAGAGAGAGAGAGAGAGAAGAAAGAGAGAGGATTAGAAGGGAAGAGAGGGAGGAGGCTGAGAGGAATCGTGTCATGACCCAACAGGTGCTGGAAGAGACGAGATCCAGACATGCGTCGGAAATTGTGGGGGATACTAGATCGTACACAGCTCAAGAGAGGGGATCGGTCAGGGAAGGAATAACTGGAGACTTTCGAGATCCCGTAAGAGAGATCGGGTTTCAGCCTCCCAAGTTCGACAAAAAAAGGCTCACGGAAGATGGTTTGAACCTGGAGATGAAGTACTGCTCCTCCTGCCCACGAAGCATAAGCTACAGTTAGTGTGGCAGGGAACTTTCAAGGTTGAAGAGCGTACGAGTGACTGGGACTATATTATCAACATCCGCGGGAAGAGTAAGCTGTACCACGCCAACCTTCTCAAGAGATACCAGAGACGAGAAAGGGCGCACGCAGGGTTTTCACTGTGGTGATTGAACCCATTGAGGAAGCACCACTGCCCGATCAAATTCCTCTCCTTCCGTTGACTCCTGAAGAGACTTGGCGGGATGAAAAATATCCACGAGCCTGTCTGCTGAACAGATGAAAGAAATACAATCTCTGTGCGAGGAATACTCAGACATCCTCGTTGACTTACCCTTGCGACGCAACCTAGGGGAAAGTTCCCTCACTCTGACCCAGTAGGAACCTATTAGGGTGAAGCAGTATCCCTTACCCCACTCCCAAGCATCAGTGATCAAGGATGAAATTGATTCAATGCTAAAGATGAGAGTTATGGAAAGATGTCAGTCACCGTTTTCTTCTCCTGTGCTTTTGGTACGGAAGAGAGACGGGAAAATGCGATTCTGCGTTGACTTCTGTCGACTGAACCAGGTTCTGGAATTTCACGCCGAACCTATGCCAGACGTCAACTACATCTTCGCTCAACATAGCGAGGCCAAGTACTTCTCAAAGTTGGACTTGACAAAGGGGTATTGGCAGGTACCCATGACTCCTGAACTTAAAGAATAGACTGTTTTCACCACCCCTGAAGGGCAATTTCAGTGGACGGTAATGCCGTTCGGGCTAAAAATAGCTGGTGCAGTCTTTAGCCACATTACGTGGCCTATGCTCTCACCTCCCCAGTTGCAGAAAGCCAAAAACTTTATGAATGATCTGTTAATCGCGACCAAAGATTGGGACAGACATGTGTGTGTGATCTGAATCATCTTTCAACGTCTGAGAGAAGTGCAACTGGCTGCAAGACTTGGGCCAAATGCCAGTTGGGAGAACCATCAATTTCATTCTTGGGACATCCTCTTGAGGAGGGACGTGTATGTCCTGAGGATGACAAGGTGCAAAAGATTCAAGTGGCAGCACCACCCAAGACGAAGAAACAACTGCAATCGTTACTAGGTCTTGTTGGATACTACCGGAGGTTTATTTCAAACTTCTCAGAGGTAGCCTTGCCCTTGACAGATAAGAGCAAGGCCAAACAGCCTGAACAGATCCATTGGGGCCAACAGTGCAAGAAAGCCTTTGAGCAGCTAAAGAAAGCTATCACTTCAAGGCCAGTCCCGCAGTTGCCGAACCTGAAACTGCCATTTGTGCTCAGAACGGATGCATCAGGAACCGGGACTGGTGCTGTCTTACTCCAAGACCAAGGCAAGCGCCTTCTGCCAGTTGGATTTGCCAGCAAGAAGTTGACTGGAGCAGAACTCTGGTATCACATCACCGAGCAGGAGTGTCTGGTGGTGGTGTGGGCCATTTGATGGTTTTATCCGTATCTGTATGGCCGAAGATTCACCCTGCAAATGGATCATCACATGCTCCAGTATCTTCACAGGATACGTCCGGTCAGCCCAAGACTGATGGGGTGGACAATTGAGCTCCAAAGTCACTCGTTCAACTTAAAATACATTCCTGGCAGAGTAGGATGGAAACATACGGAGTTTTTTCCACCTAGAGGTGAATCAAAGGATCGATTCCAGAGAAATCTGAAGGCGTAATTCTTTTTGCTGTTGCTGTTAGGAAGTTATTGGGGTGGCTCAACCTCCAGTATAGGACACGTTGGCTAGCTTGTGCTCAGACAGCACAAAGCTTTTTGGGAGGGGGATATTATCACGGTGTGACGTTTGTTTGTTTGTTTGTTTTGTTTTTGCCAGCTGTCTCTGCCCGGAGAAATCTAGAGTTCGAAAGTGTGTACAAGGCTTAAAGGGGTCTTCACCCATAAATAGCATGTTTGGGTTGTTCAAAAGTATGATCGAGCGTGTTTCGATGTACGAGTTATTTTCTTCTGAAATTCACTTCTATCCATGTTTGGGGTCGTGCAACTCGCCACGGAGATGGCCGAGCACAGTACGGAAAGAGACAAGAGTCGGGGATTCCGCAAGTAGCGTATAAATGCCAACACCTCGAGGCGATAATGGCATATGCTCCCAATTTTACTTGAGATAATAATCAGGGTTCCCAATTTGATTAATCTTTTAAAGGGTTTCTTCACTCTGTGTTTGCAGTTTGTTTGTCTGAGTTTTGTTTAACGTCCACGCCCAAATTAAGGATATGCAGAAGGCTGGATCATCTTAACCTCACACCAGCGGGCCAGGGTGGATTTCAGGGCTAAACTAAGATCATTCTAACAGGAAAAATTCCACATGAAAATTTTCAAGACCAACCCAGGGTCGAACCACCGACATTTCGGCCATGAGTCCAGCGCCTTATCCACTAGGCTGACTGTGGCCTCCATGTTTGCAGTTTTTTCACCCTCAGGTAGACATTTTACAGGTTGACCATATTACGTACATGTACACATATATGCACGACACAGATAGTACATGATATACACATGCGCATACATACATCTGTTCACACACACACACACACACACACACACACACACACACACACACACACACACACACACATTCACACACACTCATTACCGTAGTATTAAATAACTTTAAAATGATTATGTGATAAACCACATTTTCCTTCAGTTGTTTAGATGTATCAGATAATGCCTTTTCCTTCGAACAGGAGTTTGTCAACTACTGCATCATCACACTAATTCTCCTCCCTGCTGTAGAAATCTTTTCAACAGCTGTTCACTTCCAGTCCTCCCCCCCCCCCCCCCACACACACACACACACACAAACACTTTTTTTTTACATTCCTCATTTTCAATCTCACTCTCTCCACTTAAATTCTGAAGTCCCACAATGACTATTAGAATCTGAGCGGTCTTTTACAATATATCGCAGTCAATTCTGGCTGTTATTTTAAAAACTGATGCGTAACTTGCCGTACATCAGATCTAAGCTGCAGATCTAAGCTCAATATTCTCTTACTCACTAGGGCAGTTTATAGCATACAGACATACCACACCTACATATATCTTAAAATGCACACTAAGCCACCATCCTGTATCCAAATACTGATAAATAATTCACTTACTAAAGCATACGGTTGCTGGGCAGAACTTGAACTTGCAGGTGCCTGATGTTCAGCAATGTCCTGAAAACCAAAAAAACTTAAATATTATTCACTGGAGTCCAACAAGCTGTCATTTGTGGACATGAACACTTTCTTGTTAATAAGAATCATAACTTCAGTTTTGCTGCAAACAGCAACAGCAGGGGAAAAAATCAATCACAAACATGCAACAGTTTCAGTGGCAGCAGGCAGTGTGACTGACTTACTGCCACTATGACTCTGGCATGTGTGACTGAAAGTAACAATGTATGTTTCAGTTTGATGCCAACACTCTACAGAAACCAACAACTATCTTTACAACCACCATGCACTGAGAATGAAATGAAACACAAAAAGATCAACCACCCATCCCACAAACCTTACCTCTTTACGTCTCTGAGTTTGGCTCTCTTGCTCCTGACAGAATCTGTGTCACTGTTGCGTTTGAGGCTTGCACTTGCAGCTGGCGAATGAACAGAGAGTGCTTTAATAAGCTTACATTTATCTGTTATTAAAGTTAGCATCCTCTTTCAGCTGTCTTTGGACCCGAATTCCAGCTTCCACCTTTACCTTCCAGGTGTGTTGGTCTTGGAAACTGTGCTCTTCGAAGTGACAACAGCAAATACCATGATAACTGTCCTGAAGAACAAAATCTTTCCTCGTTATGGTGACAAAATATATCCACAATCGCCTAAACTGGCTGGAAGCACCTGGAAAAGCATGAACGCTTACGTTTTGCTTATTTTCTGATGAAATCCCGAAACCAGCCCCATCCCACTTCAGCCGAACACGAAGAGTGACTGGGTTTTTTCGACGTCTCAATCGGGAAACCCCCCTTTTATCGAAATCGAGGCTCACGTTCCTGTTTTAGCCTCTCGCTTTCCCAATCCGCAGGAAATGCTGCTCTCACTGCAAGATGAGAGCGCAAGCAGCTGATTCGGGGCTTGGTTGCGCAATACGACCACATACCAAAACCGTGCATTTGGTCAAAATAGAGTTGTGAAAATGGGTGAGAACCCCTTTAATGTTTTTTTTTTTTGTGTCGTTCAGTTCAATCCAGGATTTCTCGTCTCACAGGTGCTGCGCGTGTGTCCCGTGTTTTCCGTTGCCTGTCGACTCTGTAGTGAGTAAAGTGATCTTCCCATAATTGTGAAAAGGAGAGAGAAGCAGACGGCTTGGAGCAGTGTTGGAGACAGACGTACGTAGGTAATTTGCTGTATGTGATGGGGACCGCGTTCCCTCTTGAGTTCGTAGAAAAGTTAGTTTATTCTTTGGGATAAACTGGGTTTTGTGTAGCGGGACCTCTTCCCTGAAAACTCAGGTTACATGATAATGGTTGCCATTGGGCTCCATTGAAGTGAAAAAGAAAAAAAAAGTTTTTGAAAAGAATAACCGAGGGGGAAATACCTATATTTTCTGCTCAGGAGGTCTTTGGAAGACCTGGGACTTGGTCTTGTTAAACGAGAGTTGGAAGGGCTTCTTCATTAGGCTTCATTTGCCTAGTGTGTGTTCGACGGAATTTTTCATATCACTGGTCTTTTTAGTGAGTAAACCTGGAATTTAATTAATTAATAGTACTAAAAACAACCGTTTTTTTTTTTTTTTTTTTTTTTTTGCTTTTTGTGTGTGTGTGTGTGTGTGTTGGGGTTTTTTTTTTTTTTGCTGCATTAGGGTAGACTCTCCATTTAATTTGTATTCGAAATTATAAATCTATTTTTATTCATATATAGGATGTAGGTAAAGGAGTGGACTCGTCCGTGTTGGCACTCCGAATATAAAGTATTGTGTGGAAAGTTTGCATGATTCAAATTCAGTATTCACCTATTTTTCTCATTTTCCAATATATTTTGTTTGAAATTTCGTGTTAAATCATGCGATATATATTGTAAATAATTACACTAGTATAAAAGAATACTGCGTAAAATGTTTTTTTTTCATCCCACATAGGGCGAAAGTCAATTTCAAAAGAAATACTGTTTGATGATAAAGGATAAAATTATGGATATATTTTGAGAAAGAATTGGTTCTCCAAGTGTGAGGGTCATATTCTGCTGTAAAGTAGTTAATAGTTTCTTTTGAATTGTTAAAAATTCAAATGAAGGCTGTTTTGTGTTAGCCAGTTTTGTAAAAAGACTATTTCCGGTAAGGGAAATGGCAGCCTTATGTATTGCGCAAGTGAGTGCTGACCTTTTTCATTAATATTCAACTATTAGAAGAGTATAGAGAGTGCACAATGGATTGTTTCGTGTTGCTTTGACTTTTGTTTAATGTATTCTGAAATAATTAATTCCCTTTTTAAATAATTGCCGAGCACATTCTGTTAGATGGTGCCTCCACCATTCGCAAGGCTTGGGGTATGGATGAAATTTGATTGACTGCTCATTGATGTCTGATAGAGCCCAATTGTTAGTAGGATAATGTGGGGTGGTTTGATCCCTGAATGGTTTCATTTCTTATCATTTATTTTTATATTACTCTCCCATGTTTACTCTAAAAAAATGTGAGTGATATAATTCTTCGTCCTTGTGGTGGAAATATATTTGTGAATGGGAAGTGGGAAGCTGATTGCCTACATGGGAAAAGACATGGAGTACTCCTCTTTTTGCGTGTGTTGAAAATGTTTAAAGAGAATGAAGACTGAGGAAACCAAATGTCGAAAGAGTTAATAGACAAGCTGAAAAGCTAAAACATATTTAGGAAATGCAACAATAATTTAAAGGAAAAATACAAAACATATATGGATTTGTACATAGCCATTTTTGATTTCATACAGTACGAACGCTCAGTATTAAGAAAAGTATTTCAAATTAGGGCCTGATCTCTGTTTTGTCTGTGCATTGTCTACAGCTCACATTTTAGGCAAAATATTTATGAGGTGAGAGTGAAGTGTTGTACAGGACTGATCTTACCTTACCTGAGCTAACTTTACTTGACCTGACCCATACTTACCCGGCCTGACCTACTCTGGACTCCCTTGTCGCCGCTGACTGCCTCGCCTGTGGTCGTGTCTGGGAGGTAGCTGGGTCAAATTCGGCCCAAAAATGGCTTCACCTTAAACTAATGCCTTCAAATCTATTTCAACTGTTCTGAGTAGATTTATGGCCTTTCTTCAACATACCAAAACTTTACCAAATTCGGGTGGGGCAAAATATTTTATTTTTGCATTAAAAGTTGGCTTCCAGACAGTTTTTTTGAAAATGAGTGAATGAACAGTTTCAGTCAAATGTGGCAATATTTTCCAGAATTATTATCTAAATTGGCCACATAAGATTCATGCTAGTTGGCTCCTAATTTTTGACTGTGACACAGATATCTGGATCGGATAGAACAGAAATAGTACTAGAAAATGTACATAATTTCACTGTCAATTTTGACAAATCTATGGAAAACAAAGTACTCGTCTTCAACATGAAACAGACAACATGAAAATACTGTTTTATATGTGATTGTGCCATGTATTGAGTACATAAATTGCTCTATGCAATGGTTCAAGGCATATATTTAGGGATCATTCTGAGTGGTTATCTACCCCTACCCCCATTTCTTTGAAAATGAATGAATGGACAGCTTCAGTCAACTGTGGCAAAATTTTCAAGAATTATGGCCTAAATAAGCAACATAAGCGTCATACTAGTTGGCTCCTAATTCTGACAGTGAAACAGATATCTGGATCTAATATAATGAAATATTACTAGAAAATGTACATAATTTCACCGTCAATTTGGGCATACCTACTGAGAACAAGTACACACCTTCAACATATAATAGACAAAGTGAAAATATTGTTTTTAATATGATTGTGCCATGTATAGAATACACAAATTGCTCTATGCAATGGTTCAAGGCATATATTTAGGGAGCATTTTGAGTAATTACCTTTCCTTACCCCCAAGTTTAGTAAGAAACTAGCCCATTCCGGCTATACTTCTTATGCAGTGCTTATTAGGGTACTGGCGAATCGTATTCATATGCTAGCCTCAGGGTTCTACCTCCTCTTCACAGTCTTCTCTCCAGTGCACTGAATTATTGCAGTTCTCTCCTCGACAATGGCCACATGCCGCTGTGCAAACAAGTCCATGCTTGCGGCATGTGCACTGTGTTGTGCCACAGTTTCCTTTACAGTTACACCGAATGACATTCAGAAGCTCTTCTAGAGCAGCAGGCATATCTGTCGGTATAGGAGTAGCATCCCATTGTTTACCTCCCATCCCCAGTTAACTGGGTCCATTGCAGGTCTCCATCAAGATGTTTCCAAGTCTGCACTTGGTAGTAGATGTGGAAACTGTGAAATTTTGCCTCAGATGAAGAAGGAGGGAGGGAACTTGGGTGGGCTGACTTTGGTGAGACAGCAACCCTCTGCATGTACTTGATGTATCTCAGGCGGCCAAGGCTGTCATCTAATGATCCCCCATACATTTCTACTATTGCTTTTTCTCCTGCGTCTTCTATTTCATCCTGGGTACTTGTTTCTCTTCTAAAGACATCAGCAAACTTCTGGAAAGTTTGGGACATTTTCAAGAGTTTGACAGGCAGAGGTTTTCCTATTTTCATGAGTCTGCTGTAGTATCACAGCCAGTAATGGCATGTGAAAACAGTATATTTTGGCAAATTTCCCTGCCAATTCTGCTCTGTGCTTCCTTTATGTCCCACAGCTTGGCCTTCTTATCCCCTCCAATTGGCATGAAAAAAAAACGCCACAAAGGTCTCCATATACATGATGCAGCAGCAACACCATCTTCTCTCCAACCAGGACTGTTGTTCTGGATGATGCAGCCTCAAGGGTAGCCTTGGCAATCAGACAGTCTGCATCATCTTTGGCATGACGAGTTTGGAAGCCATTCTCCAACAGAGAACTACTCAGGAGATTGATAAAGCGTTGCTTGTTGGCTGGGTTGGCGAGAAATTTGTCACGGGTATCATGCAGGATCATGTCTCCAGTGAAATTCACCTGCACTGAGGTACCATGACGACGGAAATGGGTTGCAGCTTTTGTTGTGAGTTGTGTGCTGTATCCATCAAACACACAGTGGCCCTGGCGTATTTACGTGACACAAATTATGTGTACATATCAACCAGTTGATTGTATGTGGAACCTCTCTGCCATGGTAAGTGATGCAGCAAGGAGCCACCATCAGAGAACAAGTGTATGTCTGTACTTGGCAGAGTGCTGTTCTCATTCTGTGTTGACCAAAGCTTTTGTGCAAGAGTGGATTTTGTAGCCTCTCTCGGCAGGCCACTTGGATCAAACAGGGAGCAAGGAAGATTTGTCAGCTCGTACGAAAATAATGATGGAAGTTTGTCTGGCTCACTTTTTGCAATCTGCAGCAATCGTTGAAACAAGATATGTGGATCAACGATTACAGGTTCACCATTCACTTTCACAGCCAGTTTGGTGGCAAGAGTGATGGCTAACTCCCTTTTTTTTATGACAACGCCCAGCACACTTTTTCCAGTCATGCCATCGGGAATCCTCTTGCCAATAGCCTTAGCTTGATCAATATTGACTGCACCATCTGCCACATGCCCTGTTGCAATGCTTCGCAGTGAGCAGTCTGGGTGGGAAGGGCTCCTCTCTGTCAGGTAGGAGACCAGCTTCTGGGTGTCATTATGGTCCCTGGCTTGCCTGGTCTTGCCCATGTCTGCATGCTGGTCTGTGGTGGTAAATGTGATGCCAGTGAGGGAATGCATCACCGAGTTGATCTCGGCACAGGCAGGCATGGGCAGAAGCCACAAGACGCTGTAAAACTCCCAAAGCCAGTTCCTCTTGTAAGGCCACCACTGGTCTTGAGACTTCTCATCAACACCTGCTCAATGACAAGATCTTGCCACAAACCCGCCCAATATCTCTCACTCCTCCTGAAGACATGATGCCCATTTTCATAGTCACTGTACACATCAGGATGTGTCTCTTGATGTGTCATCTGCTGGAGGTACAATCTAGCTGACTTGCATAATGGTGATGTCCAGCATCAGCGAAGAATGGCAACATTTCAGCTACTGCTTGTAGGTGCAGTTGAAAGTGACCAGTTCTTTCGGCCTTGATGGATTTTTTTCAAAATGCCAATCATGTCGATGTATTGCAACCACAGATTGCTTGTGCGGCTGGAAGAAAGTCTCTTCTTATGTTCTTCAAGTCGATGTCGTATTTCATTCAGCACACCAGTTTTTGTTGCTTCCTCTGCTGATGTGACACCAGACAGAAGTTGCTCAAGGATGCTGACAGCAACATCCAGGTGTTCATTTCCAATGTGCAGCTCTGCTTCTATAATGGAAGAATCACCCTCTTCATCTGCTGTACAAACATCTTGTAGAGCTGAAGGTCCAATTGACAGAGGGGGGTCTTCCAACAAGTCAACAGAGTCTTCTGGCATTGATGGTGCTGCTGGTGTATCATGAGCGTCGCAATCTTCGTCAAGAGACTGTTGTTCATCATCTGAGAAAGCATCCTTCTCTGGTGCTGTATCTGCCTCGTGATGAAGGAGGATCCATGGCATGTCAAATGCCCCTGAAGTGAGTATGGCATTGAGGGCTGCATCCATGAGCAGGTGTCCGCGCACAGCCCGAGAGTTCTTTTTCCACTCATAATGTGCACAACTGCGTTTGGAGCAAAGACCAATTCCAGAGCCTCTTGCAGACCAGACCAGCCATAAGATGGCCGATACACCCCAGGAAACTCATCTGAATGTGAAAATCCCCCAAGCGAAGAACTACAGACCACAAGGGACTATCAGCTGATGAACTATTGACAATATTTTGGGCTTTGATGTAGAGAGGCTGATCAAAAGCGACCACTGGAGTGACCTTGTATTCCTTCACAGCCTTTCAGGCCAGCTTCTGTTTTTCCCTAGGAGAATGGATCCCACCTCTGCATAAACTGCAGGTTTCATCATCATCCTGTAAACAGAAAGACCCCTATTTATGACCGATGTGAAACATTTTGCCTAAACAATATTTACGATTGTGAAAACAATCATATAGAGCAACATTTCTGACGTCGCGAAACGTTTTAAAAAATACCCCAAGTCTGAAACATAAACTGGAAAAAAGGCTCAATTTTGACACAAATGAGTGTCCATACTTTTTGTAACAGCATCTTCTGCGATGGCTTCTGGTCCCAGTCCCAGGCACAACCACTACACCACGGCGTTTCCAAAACACACACACGCTAGTCCACCGACTTAAACGGCTCTATTTTCGCATTAACATGTTTCCCTTGGCTAAAAGTGTAACAGACCACAGCATCATCCTTTTCAATGCAATAAACGCTCAGATCTAATCTCCAGTAACCTTGATCTAGAGTGGTTCATGCGTCCTAAAAATAGATCTGCCTCCGGCCAGCGCCAGTCACTGAAACTTGTGCAGCTGGCGGAGTTTGGACTGCTTACAACTCCTCCTCCAACAACAAACATAAAATAGTTTTCATAAACCAACTTTCACTTACCTCCGACAAGGTGCTGAGATCACTTCTTTCATCTGCATTCAACTCTTCACACACGGCGCTGAAATTCGCCATTGTGTCAATCTCTAGCACATGTGTTGTCAGATGTATGGTGGCCGATTAGAATCATCTGTGCGTGTTTTAATTGACGAGAATAAAAACATATTTTTTTTATTAAACTTTGCCCCAGTCAATTTGGTGGTAAGTATTTTTTGAAGCATCTGCGTGTCTTCTAGATACCGAATCAGTTGATTTCAGATTTGAAGGAATTAGTTTAACCCCGAGAGCCGAATTTGACCCAACTAAGGGCCTTCGCTTGCCCAAGGAGGGGGTTGGAACGCATGGGCTGGCCCGGATATCCTTCCCGCCTCGTCATCTACTCACCTTTGCTCATGAGTGACTGCGATCAACGGTGTGGACCTGAGTGGCTCCATGCTCTGCCTTCTTCGATCATGGGATTCACTGTTGTCACCTCTTCATAATCCAGTATCCGGTGCAGTGAGTAATGTGGGTGATGTGTCAGACAATAATAGGGTCAGGCCTTTTTTCGTTCATAACACTAAAGTTTTTTTTTTCCCTCCCCTTTTTCAAGCGTTCTAGGGTTTTCTGGGGTTTTTTTTTCGGTGTGTGTTCCCCGTTCGGGGAGAGATGTGTAAAGGTGTTGAATTGATGTTGTAGAAAAGAAATCGTTGATGGGGATTCGTTTTTTTTTTATTTAAGGCCAAAAAGAGTATTGTGGATTGTTGGGTTTTTTTTTCATTTGTGTTCATGAAGAAGTAACTTATTTGGTTTCAATTGATGAAGGATGTAGAGATTTCTGTTTTTTGTGTCGGAGAATGTTTATTTTTGCCTCCCAGGTTAGGGTTTGGGAAAAGTGATGGCCCTTTGACAACATAAAGTTGATCTGTTCTTTTTTTTTGGGCAGGTTTTATTACTTAGTGTGCCTGAGCGACACCCAGATATTTATAAGCCTTGGTTATTTAATTCTTTGGAGGGATATTTCTTCTCTCCCCTTCACTTGTTTTCCCCTGGTCGATTTTTTGGGAATTTATTGTTCAAACTGGGACTGACTTTTTTTTTCAAGAACAAAAAAAAAAAAAAAAAAGAAAAACGGACCTACCTGGAAAATATTTTGTTTGTGTGTGTGAGAAAGTCGTTCGCAATGCAAATTGTTAATTATCAATAAAACCGTACTTGTGACATCATCTCCTGTTTTACTTCGTTTCAGTCGATCTGAGTGTGCATCGTCATCAGCCAAGCTTTTCCATTGAACTATAAATCACGTGACTTCACCCGCGTCACAACCATCTCCCCCCCCCCCCCCCCCCCCTTTTTTCATTTTCCATTTCTCTCTCTCCTATTTTCCTTGGTATTAAATAGATAGAGCATGTGCTTGGGGTAGTCATTAGTCAATGCTACATGAGTTCAGCTGTAACATAGATTGCATGATGTCAGTCTTAGAGATGTTGGAACGGCCAGATGTGAATTGTGTCCTTGAACTCGCAACACAACTCGTTCTCACTGAAGTGCTTCAAACGAGTAAGATTGTTTGGGGAAGAATTGCAAAGTTACATGAAAACTGAAGGAACCGAATTAGGAAAGATGGAAAGGCAGACATATGAAACGACTGAATAAGAAATACACTAAAATGGTGGGCTTGAGGTGAGGATAAAAGATACTTCCAGTCTTCCGTCTCGCTCAATAATCAAAGTACAACTGTACACAGCTAAAAACGCCTGGTAAAACCAGATAGGTTAAACACACACGCGCGCGCAAACACACACACACACACACACACACACACACACACGCACGCACGCACGCACGCACGCACGCACACGCACGCACGCACGCACGCACGCACGCACACACACACACACACACACACACACACACACACACACACACACATATCTTACAGTCCTGTAGCTGTCCACTCTTTCTTCACCACTGACAATATCTTCTGTTAGAACAGTCTTACAGGCAGTTAAAGATCAGTTGAAACATCAAAGCGTTCGTTATTCATATGAACTAAAATACAGTTCATAAGAAGGTAATAATGAGAAACGCACAGTGGGGTGTCTAACCTATGTACCTATCTATCTATTTATCTATCTATCTATCTATCTATCTATCTATCTATCAGTCTGTCTCTCTATCTATCTATCTCTATTAATCCATTCACCTACCTACCTACCTATCTACTGTCAATCTATCTTCTGTCTATCTGTCCATCTATGTATCTATTGGTCTATTTATGTAGTTAAGTAGCTAGCTAGCAAACTCATTTATCATGCATGCATGCATTGTCTAATTTGTGCGTGTGTGTGTGTGTGTGTGTGTGTGTGTGTGTGTGTTGAGTGTGCACACGTTGCCTCTTCAAGGTTGGAGACTATAGTGATTTGATACATGTCACCTCACTGGACAAATCATCAGGGATGTAGCATATCCTCCACATGTAGACCAGAGGAATTAATGAAAAGTGTCACAATAAGGCACAAAAACATTTTGCTATTTGCACGTCAGGAGATGCACAGGACTACACTTGTTCATGAAGGAAACAGTGGGCTGTCCCATCTCTTCACAGACTGCATCAAATAGTCGTCCCCTACCCATCTCTTTCTTTGACGTTAGTGTATAGTCCGTTTGTTAAATCGCCCCCTCTTTTTTTTTTTATAACCATTGATAACGTTTTATCCATCTTCGTCCATCATTTTTTTTTATTGCTATGACCTGTTTTGCTACACTTCTATTTCAGTGATGATTGAACGTTGATGCCGTCGTTAACCATTCTCAATGCAATGCTATGAGAAGTGGAGCCATGTTTGAATCTGAGACGGTCAAGTTGCCAGTCCCTCTGCTATTAGCATATTGCTCATGGGAACGGTATTCGTTGTGCAATAGAAAAGGCCGGACAGTTTTACGCTCAACTTGCAGCTGTCTGCAGTCACGCGAACAATGCCTGAAATAATTTCAACGTGCACGGATGCAATCAAGTTCTTTTGTCTAGATGGCCATGACGGTAGTGGACAGTGGAATGTTACAACGGCCAGACGCCTTTAAACAATAGTGAAATAAGAACAAGCGTGTTCACTGAGATCACTGCTTACGATCGGTGGCAGTTCTAAAGCAAAACCCGTTTGAATCGTACCCACAGGCCACAATCCGATCTTTCAGACTGACGCATATACAACGCACAGCACATAAATCTCAGCTTCAACATCCCAGTTATTTACAAAGCACTGCAGTTTTACAGAAAAGGTCATAGATGCCCCATAAACCACCAACACACGAGCTGCATACATGAGGCTTTACACTTTTGGTAAAGTGCAGGTGTTTTTTTATCTGTGTCTCGGGGTAAACGACACTAACGGTGGTGACGTGTGTAGTGATCCCCTCCATATGCTCATCCACCATGTCCACATTACAGAAGGCTCACAACACACGGGACACGCCTCATCAACCCATCCAAGATAAGCACAATGTTGCTTATAGCCCCGCCGACCGCAAAGGGCTATATCGGGGCTCTCACCGCGTTGACTCACAAGTATTCATTCACAGAACCCTTTAGATGCACCTTCTAAAAACACGTCCAAAATCTAGTCCAAAAATTTTCTGCTGTAAAATCTCGAATCAGATGAGCAATGCGAGTCTCCCTCAGAAGTTCAGAGATCAGATCAAGTGGAAGATCTCTGACTAAGGTTTTCCATCTGCTTTAGGTCTAACCTTAAAAACCCAAAGCCATACCCAGCCAGCATGCATGCATACCATCCAAACTAGCCCTATCTGCGCTAGCAGCCAAACACGCTTACACTGGAACATTTATAGGCTTGAAACGAAGTCACAATGACCCAAACTTGGTTAGACATATTGAACAGATGTTCCTTAACAGATCACAACACCTAAAAACCCACTGCGGTACAAGGTGGAGCGCAGCTGCACGTGCGGAAACCACGTAAACCGGTAAAACGGGTGCCTGTGGGAGCATATGAGTTTGAAAAAAAGGGCGAAATGCTCGTGGTCAATCATGATGCACGTGCATGGCACCTCGTTCATGAACACAGATCAGACGCCGTTGGCCACAAATCTGTAAACAGAACGGTCGTCTACGCCAGCCCAAAAAGCATGGCACAAAGGCAAAGACTGGACCCTGCCGATCGTGGACGTGCCTTAGCGTTGATTGACGAAGGGATTTCTGGCCGCGAGGTGGCTAGGCGTCTGAACGTGTGTCCCATTCCACCATCCAACGTCTTGTAGAGAGGTTTCAGGCCACTGGCAGCGTGCAGGATCGGCCACGATCAGGCCGTCCTCGGTGTACCGACAGACATGCTGACCGATTCCTCCCTGCTGTCTGCCCTACGCAATCGGACTGTCACCTCATCCACCTTAAGGCGTGAGCTCCTGCAGGCTGCAAATGTCAATGTCAGTAGAAGGACAGTTTGTAACCGTTTGCACGAGTTCGGGCTGTCATCCGGAGACCAGCAGTCCGAGTACCACTTACTCCAGCTCACCGCAGAGCACGGGCGGACTGGTGTCGTCATCACGTTCGCTGGACGAGGCAGCAATGGTCTCGAGTGCTGTTCACAGATGAGTCCCGCTTCACCTTGGCATTCAATGACGGCAGGACCCGAGTGTGGCGAAGGCCAGGAGAACGTTTTGCTGCTGACGCCACAGTTCGTGAGGTGGATCGTTACGGGGGGTTCTGTGATGGTCTGGGGTGGCTTCAGTCGTCAAGACAGAACTCCCCTGTACGTCATTCAAGGCATGCTGACAGGGGTGCGGTACCGTGACGAGATTGTGAGGCCCCTGATCCAGCCCGCCCTTCAGGCCATGGGTAACGCTGCTGTTTTTCCAAGACGACAACGCCCGTCCACACACGAGCCCGTGTCGTGGACGATCATCTGCAGCAAGAGGGGATCATCCGGATGCAGTGGCCATCTCGCTCACCCGATCTGGCTCCAATTGAGCACCTCTGGGATGTCCTTGGACGGCGGGTAGCCCACAACCCCCCCCGCCTGTTGACGTGGCCCAGCTCACTCTCTTTCTGCAGCAGGAGTGGCAGGCCATACCGCCCTCTTCGGACCCTGGTGGACTCCATGCGTCGACGTTGTGCCGCTTGCCTGGCGGCAAACGGTGGCTACACTCGGTACTGAATGGTGCAGTTTTCAGTTGTGGGTAGCATGTCAAACTGGTGGCAGCGAACTGATTGGAATTTACGTAGCCCTGCGCGATGTAACAGTATCACTGATGCACTCGGATTGATACAGATCTGTAATCGGTGTATTCGTTGTCTTGGCATTCTGCCGCATGGGATATCTGTCAATTTTCTGGCGATGTTGAGAGTTCTATAGTTGTCGGTAGGCCTCGGTAATACAGTCTGAACAGCTTTGCACAATTGCAGCGCCTCCTTTGACAGCAGAGGAAATCCGAATCGTCCTATTCTGTGCCATGGCCTGGAGTTCTCGTAGCGCTTGGCGCTGTGCAGGATGCATATCACCATGGGAGATTGTAGAACAGGATCCGGTTTACCCTCTTGTGTGAGCAATTATTCATTTATTAACCCTCTCCTGATAAAGTTCATAAACAGATATCCTGACAGAGGTCAGGTAAGGGGCATCAGCTATGCCTGATAGACTGCTAGGAACAAGTTGCATGATGCTGTCGTCGATGACACACGTCAAATTGGCTGAAAAACAATGGAGTACAAACCTACACTTCAGCACGAAAAAGTCTTCGATCTTGACGCCAACGAAAACAGAATGGTGGGTTTACCAGTAATATATGACTAGGATGAGCCAAACACTTCCGTACTCCAGTTGTAAAATTGGTAACCCCCCCCACCCCCCACACACACACACACACACACACACACACACACACACACACACACACACACACACATACACACACGCGCGCGCACGCACGCACGCACGCATGCACGCACACGCAGAGTTTGTGATGAGTTCATTGTTCAAGAATCTCTCGTGTAGGTTTGCCGTTCGTATACGCTTAGCCATATCGGTTCAAACCAGGACCGTACATGCCATAGATTTGGCGCACCATTCACTGGAAGGATACTGGGAATGGTCCAGTTCCATCGCAGTATGGCATACCACTGAGCACTTGTCAACTGTCTATTCTCCTTGATCCCCTTGATCCGGAGACTGAACATCACAAGACGTCTGTTGATCCCCACGGGCATGAGAGAAAGTACCTCGGTCATGAATAGCGAAGAAGTAGAAAGGCACAGAATGGGGGGGGGGGGGGGGGGGGGGGGGGGGGGGGGGGGGGGAGAATATGATGGGGGAGACTATGATCTCTCTCTCTCTCTCTCTGAATTGGGTTTTCATTCTTAAGCGCCAAAATATCTGGGAAGGGAAATGCACATACGCACGACAAATCCACATACGATGATTCACAGCAGTTTTCATAAATGCTTCGCCTTTTTATACAGAATGCAGAACGCAGTAAAAGAAAGTACCGTGGTGTTTACAACGTCTGTATAGTATGAGCTGCTTCCTAGACTTGCTCCACCATTAATAAATAAGTATTGAAAAATCAAATTGTCTTCGATTGAATCTCGACACACTGTAGTTTTCAAAATAAAAGCACGTGTTTTTATTTGCAAGAAATAGGAGCGTGAATGACGGAGTAACCAGGTTGGAATATCTGTCATAGGCGCTTCTTGTGCCTATTTATGTTTAATCAAAATACCTAATGTTCTTTCAAAAAAAAAAAAATAAATAAAATAAAAAAACGTTGGCATATTTGTTAATCAGTCCTTCTGTCTTTAGAAAGAATTCACAAAGTGAAAGAAAATCTGCTGAAAAAATGAATTCAGTTAGCCTCACACATGGACAAACACATTACAAGACGACCCGTTTCGACCTCTTAAATCTTCTTCAGGCAAAACAAACACTCTTCAGCACAACGAAAACGAAGTACGAGCACTCGCTTATCTCCTCGAATATTCTGCTCTAGACAGGCATTCAACACGTTGGAACACAGTGGAAGCAACGGTGTACCCAGGGCACACAGAGACATCTGAGTGCAGCAGAACAGCCACCATCCAGGACAAGAGGAATCAGACAAAATAGGGCGCATCCTTGCAGGACTCCATTCCATGCAGCGTCGTCTGTGGACGACTTTGTGCCTCAGGAGTTGGTCTTCATTCCTACACGAGGACCCAGATCAGAAGATGAACTGCCAGCCTACTCAACCGTTGGACACGACAGATGATTAGGCAGGCAAGTCATTTGCTGATGCGGGTGATAATGTGGGATTTGAGACCAATTCCGAGGCAGGCACAAAGTCGGCCTCTACCTTAGTTGAACAACTGGGCTAAATAGATGATTTATGTTGGCAGATTGTTAGCAAAGGGGTCAGCGCCATTGTTTGTTTGTTTCTTCGTTTGTTTTTGTTTCTGTTTCATTTCATTTCACACAGATGGGCCTAATACTGTTTCAAAGTATTTTGCAACTATGCGCATTTTACAGAATATCATGTCACCTTGAAAGATGGTACTTTGATGAACTTTCTAATAGCAGAACACCCTCACCCACACCCCCTGTTTATCTCTCTTGAAAAGATGCGGTTTTTAATACGGTTGAAGAAAATAGTGGCAACAACTGTGGTCCCTTTTTTGGCGAAAGAAGAATTTTGTTCCGCCAGCAGTTCCATCACTGGTGAATGTATTCAGCTTGCCAGAACATTTCGGGGCTTACAGGAGAGAGGATCTGATTTCTGCATTCCCACCTTCTAGGTCACTAACTGGATCATCCAGCAAGAGGGAAAACATCAATCAATTTGTCAATCTAGTGCCAGAAATGTTGAACAATGAATTTTTTTTTTAAAGCTGACAGAACTATTTGAAAGAGGCACACACACACACACACACACACACACACACACACACACACACACACACACACACACAGAGACACACACACACACTCACACACACGCACGCACTCGCACACACACACACACACACACACACACACACACACACACACACACACAAACACAAACGCGCGCGCAAGCATGTATGCACGCGTGCATGCACGCACACACACGCAAACACACTCTCAGGGGGAAGACGGAAGAAAAATATGAAACAGATTGAGCATATGTAACAGAAGCAAACTTAGAGTAAAAAAGAGGGACTGGATAATGATTTGAAGTGAATAATGTTAGACCGATAAATAAATTATTGAAGGGTGTGAGATGGGAAGATTGCAGTAGCATCCACATGGGTAAATGAAGAGCAGCCTGCTAGCGTTTTAGTAGAAGTATTGCAGGCAGGCTGGTGCTGTAGGGGTGGATTGGAACATGCCATGTTTGAATGTTGATGCCAAGTGAGCAGAGGATCCCAAGTCTAAACATTGCGATAGGGTCCATGCATAGGTCGCTCAGAGTTGTCACCCTGCGACTGCAAAGCACTTCGACTTTGACATGAATGAAATCATGATGGGGATGTTTAAAG
>JADBJO010006132.1:98827-113366 GCA_016801955.1 Conus betulinus
GCAAAAAATGACGTCCGAGGAATCTATGATTCACTATTACCTCATTGGAATGGCTGTCACAGATCTCATCCTTTTGTTTTCAGCATCCTTTAAAGAATGGCTGAACATCTTATTTCACTACCAGCTGCAAGACATCAACAGTCCTTTCTGTAAAATTCTAGTTTGGTTGTCTACAGGGTCGGGGACGATCAGTTGTTGGTATCTGGTGTGTCTGACCCTGCACAGAGCCATGTCTGTGGTGTGGCCACATCGTGTCAGCGTGATGTGCACTCGTCCTACAGTCCTTGGTCTACTCCTGGGAATCACTCTGTTCTTCGCTGCTCTCTATGCGCATTACCTGTTTGGGTTCGATTTGGTTCCTTCTAACAATGGCGCAGGTTATCAGTGCTTGATGGAATCAGAGGACTACATTCTGTTTGTTTTTTGATGTGTTTTGTTTATATTGAACTATCAATCTATTGTCTCATTCCATTTGTTTTCCTAGTCATTGGTAACAGTGTTTTGGTTTGGAAGTTGTCAGCATCTGTGAAAGAAACTCGCCAGAGGCTAAGCCACGGCAACGTGGAACAGATCGTTGCACGGGAAAAAAAGCGGCGACCTCTGTGACCTTGACCGTCGTTGTGGTGTCCGCGACCTTCATCGTTTTGACTTTGCCAGTTTCTGTCAATTATATCCTTTCTTATTTCTCCCGAGAGTACAACCAGGTCAGTGGCTATGAATACGCCAAAGTTCACATGTTCTACGTTGTCAGTAGACTGCTCGCTGAGAGTAACAGTGCCGTGAATTTCTACCTGTACTGTCTGACTGGCAGGAAGTTCAGGGAGGAGTTCCGCAGGTTGATCTGTTGTGGAAAAAAATCAAACAAGGACTGTAGATCCACAGCCATGGATATTGATTCCAAACAAACAACGCAGAATACACAGAACTGATTTGACTGTGTGCAAGGAAGAGTTCATCAACATGCATTCTGTAAAAACAATGGGCCAAGGATACCGATTATTAAAACAACATTCAAAACAATGCCGAGAAAGGGGAGAGTTTAGCATAACAACAAAGGATCTATAGTCTTCTAAGTCTTATCTGCTTATACATAAAAAAAAATAGAAAGTTTGATTTCATTGTTTATCATGAGAGGGAGTAAGAAAAACAACAAAAAAAATGTATGAAACAAAGCATGAAAAAAAAAAAAAACAATGAACAACACAAAACGAAAAATGCAAACAAAATGAGAACAAGACAGGCAGATTCCAGCAAAAAACACCTGTAGAAAAATGAATAAATACCATCGAAATTGAAAAATACAATTTGCGCCCCATCATCCATTTATTTTCACACTTTTGTTCTTCTCTTTTAGGAGAGTGGGTGTGTGTGAGTGAATGGACAGGAGGTAGCG
Organism: Conus betulinus; assembly: GCA_016801955.1. Lineage (NCBI taxonomy): Eukaryota > Metazoa > Mollusca > Gastropoda > Neogastropoda > Conidae > Conus > Conus betulinus. The sequence continues at coordinate 100,221 of JADBJO010006132.1, forward strand.
TCGGTCCTGTCGACTACGAACGACGTGAATGGAATGTTTAATAGCTGGAAAGAAAGACAGAAACGAAAGGAGACTTTGCTTTCCAAGTGTCTGACTGTTTCTGTGGCGTGCAGCATGCATCAACAGCAGGTGGTGTTTAGGGTACGAAGAAAGTAAAGCGATGGGATGGGGTGAGGTGGGGATGGGGGCTGCAGTTGTGACGTAAGTGAATTATCTTAAACGTCTTCTGTGAAGCTGGAACTTTACTTTACACGGCCTTAATCTAGCATTAACAACCTTGCAGCCTCATTTGTTGATCTCTTTACTTCTTAATCTCCAGGTCGGTCTGATTCATGAACTCTTGCTAAGGTCGTTCCTGCAACATCGGTTACAGAGGGTGAGTGTTGGCAATTGTCTCTAACTCGAGCTAGTTCTAGGCTTTCGAACATAAAAGGTGTGTGTCCTGCTCCGAGTAATCCTCGTTCAAATATACAAAATTTCACCTCAACAGCTCTAGTTTTTAATCTAAATTTGCACGTTATATTGTTCCAGCGTACGTCTTATGGACAAGCTTTCATTTTTTTTAAAACAATACTTCCACTGTACTGATTGCCTTCTCTTGAGACAACTTCAATTTCTTGCAATTCTCTGTTTAGAAAACCAAATAATTTGAAAGAAGGAGGGGTAGACTAATTCCTCATTAGACCAGTCATGGGAAAGAAAATAAAGTATAGAAGTAGAATAAGAAGTGTGTGTGAAACTTGAAACTTGAAACTTTTTTTTTATTGTCACTAAACACCATTAAAGGATTTATGGACACAAGAAGGCGATGATCAAACAACTCATCGTCCAAGGAAATAATAATTTGTTCTTTTTACATAAAAAGTCATTATGTAAAGCAGTCATATACATATTTCGCAATTTCAACCTGAAGGTCATCATTAGACATCACAGTATTTATTTTCAATGAGGTAGCATCGTATATATCCATTTTGTTTATGATACGTTTTTTAAACGTATTCCTGATTTTATCGTAACGTTTACAAGAGTCTAAGAAATGTACCTCGTCTTCTATTATATTGCAAGTTGTACATTTCCTGTCTTCACGCTTAATATGGGAATATCTACCTCTTTCTATTGCGAGGTAATGTGCGCTAATTCTTAATTTACAAAGTTCTTTCCTGTAATGTGTATTTGTGCCTTTGATGAGGTACGGTTCAAGCCTATATTTATTACGGATGTCATTATAAAATTTTAACCTTGGTGCTCTTTCTTTTTCTTTTTCCCAAAAGTGTATGTATTTGTACTTTGTAACTCTCTCTTTATTGCATAACGCAATCTTTGAGGGTTAAGTGTACTTTGCTTATTCCATACATGTGTCATTCCAATATTACTTAAGATCATCTTTACAAAAGATTTCCATGAAGATGATGGGTCAAGACCTTCGTACGCTTCTCTTAGATATGAGTCTTTCTTTGATTCCATTATATGGATCAAAAAACATGACTACTTGACTCATTATTTCTTGACACAAAGGAAATCTTCCAAGTTCAGCTAGTACTGGCAATTTCATTGCTTTTCTGTGTACGCCTAATATATGTCTGCAAAATTTTACATGTACGTTCTCGATCGGATTATTGGATAATAGGTATCTGTGATAAATGTCGAACATTGTAGACTGTTTTTCAACATGTGCTATCTTTTCTGTAAATGGAAACCAAACTTCTGCGCCATAAAAGCATAACTGGTGAAATCAAAGCATCAAAGAGTTTTGCTATTGATGATACATTGACATGTTCTCCCTTTACTTTACGTAGTAAGGAATGTACAGCTTTGTTACCTTGTTTTGCTAGATGATCTTGTGCTTTATGTAACTCTCCACTTTTATGAAGAATTATTCCTAATACTTGTATTCATTTATTGTCTCCAGAGGATCATCTCCACATGTAAATGCGGTTGAAAATTTTGAGTCAGTTTTAGTGAATATGACAACTTTTTTTTTATCTTTACTTAGCTTCATGCCCCATTCTGTACAATAATTATGAAGTTTGATTAAGTTTTTGTTTAATCCCAATTTTGTGTTTGACAACATAACTATGTCATCAGCGTATAATAATAAATACGATATTCGTGTTTCTTTCAACTTGTTTATAACAGGAGAATCATTGTTATCATATAGTTTGAAATATCATTTATAAAGATATTAAACAGCGTTGGACTAAGCGAATTGCCTTGAAGAAGTCCTTGTTTGACCGGGACTGATCTTGTAAATCCATTATTTGACTTTCCACAAACCATCGCGTTTGTGTACATATCTTTTATAACCCGATAGCAATAGCCACCGATCTTTTATAACCCGATAGCAATAGCCATTGATACCTATATTGTATAGTTTCAGAAGTAAAGCGTCATGCCATATGCTATCAAATGCCTTTCTAAAGTCTACAAAAGAACAGTATAGTCTGCCATTCTTTTTCTTATTTCACTGTCGATGATCTTTTTTAAAATGAATATCTGGTCTGTTGTTCTGTAGGATTTTCGAAATCCTGTCTGTTCTTTTTATAGATAAATCTCTGCTTTCTATGTAATTTGTTATCCTATTGTTTTATATTTTTGACAGAAAGCATTATTCAGGCAGCAATTTAAAGTAATTCCACGACGATAATTGTTAGGATTTGTAGGATCGCCGCTTTTATAAATGGGCACACAAATGCCATGTTTCCACAGAGTGGGATACTGGCCATATCTTAGTACCCAGTTAAATATATTCTTATGAGGTATAATTATATTAGGCAAACTGGCTTTGATTATTTCATTTGAGATTCCGTCCTTTCCTGTGGCTTTTTTATTTTTTTAATTTCGAAATGTCTTATGGATTTCTGATATACTAATTGGGTCATCAACGTTTGGATATATATATAACATTTTTTGCTTCAGATAATTTTTGCTCAATCAGTTTTTTTTTTCTCTGTTCTGTTATTTCAATATTCCTGCTAATTATTTTTTCTAAGTGAGATATCCATTTGTCTTCATGAATTTCCTTCCTTTTATTTTGATTCGTCTTTTGCATGTTTGTTAATTCGTTTAGTGTTCTCCATACTTGATTTGGATCCTTTTCAAAGGCTTCATTTAGTTCTCTAACAAGTTTGTCTCTGTATATATTTTTTGTCTTTCTTAAAATACTTTTGTATGCCTTCACAGTTGAAAAGTACTTTGCCTGTAGGTATCGATTGAAATGGTGTCTGTTCAGTGCATTTAAAAGTGATCTTACTTTCTTCCTTAGAAGAAAACATTTTTCATCAAACCATTTTTTGTGTTTGGGATTTTTTCTCTTTCTTTTGCGCATTTGTCTTTGTTTGAGTGATAGGGATGCTGCGCGTCTTTTTATTGTTTGGGTCAGATCATTAACCATGTTGTCAATGAAGACCGAGGTCTCCGTATCATGATCTTGTGTCTTCTCCATGCGTTTCTCTATTTCATCTATACGACTCTTCACGATAGGGTTATTTTAAAGCAATGCTCAGCTTTACTGCAGATTCGTCATCTCAAATAAATGACGTCATGGTTTTAAGTTTTGTGTCATTTCTGTTTGACGTGTTCTTACGTAAGGGAGCACTGTCAGCATGCGCATTTGTTTTCATATTAGGTCTATCATTGCCAAACAGTAGGAAGTAAAATTGACAGTTCTATAGGACAATGATCAGAATATACAGTGAGTTTATTAACTTTGCATGCAATTACATCTTTCATTAGGGTCATGTGATACAATGAAATAATCTACCACGCTATTTCCTTTTGTGTTGAAACAAGTGAAATTTCCTTTAAGATCGCCAAGTGAGCGACCATTAAGAATATACATATTATTTTCCAAACAAATATCTACTAATTTTCGTCCATTTTTTTGTATAACGCTGTCTCGGGAGCATCGTTTGTGAATAACATTACAAGGATTGTCATTAAGACATGTATACAAGTTGTTTTCACCATCCGTGTCAATATAATCTATTAATTGTCCAGTTCTTGCATTAAAATCCCCACACAATATAACATTCCCTTTGGTAGAGAAATGTTCTGTTTGTCTTTCCAACTCTTCCCAAATGCGCACCGTATTATCACGTCCATAAGACGACGATTCAGGGGTATATGTGTGTGTGTATATATATATATATATATATATATATATATATATATATATATATATATACAACCAGTGAAAGTATCAAGTTTGTCATTGTGTGGCAGAAAGAATTAACCGAACAATGTCAGAATTACTCGTTTGGTGAAACTTGATTAGAGTTCGTAGTTCCTTCTTGATAAAAACTGATATTCCCCCTGATGCACTGGGAGCCTTGTTCCGTTTTTTCCTGCAGTAATGAACACCAGGGGCAAAGCCTGGTATAAAGATATCGTTAATATCTTTCGTTCAAGATGAGTTTCTTGTAATATTACTATGTCATAATCAGAACATATTCTGTGTATTTCTTCTTCAAAGAGTTTGTTAATCATACTACCATCGATTGTCTCCCTAAATTCTTTAATGTTCCACGAAACTACCTTAACTTTTTTCTGTACCGAATGTGTTAATATTGTACAACCAATGTTATTAAATTATATTACCCAAACACAATTTCATACTGTGATTTAAACTCAAGTGAAAAGGAATAACGTGAAAATTTTCTAAACACTTAATTCAAAGAAGCGCATCTGCTGTGGTGCTATGTATGCAGACTGACACTGTCATATAATGTCAAATACAGTATTCGCACTTTTTTTTTTTTTTTTTTTTTTGATGAAAGTTTGTCTCAAGAAGTTTTAGTAGTCTCAGTTGCTCTGGTTACCAGAATCCATAATCCCATTAACGGTTGTTTTTTGTACTCGTCCCAGTCGTACTGGTAGCTGTTACGGTTTGCCCGGAAGTCCTTGTAGTGGTCACGTTGTTTGTTTAAGTGCTTGTTTTGATAGTCATTCCGGTCAGTCCAGGTGTGGTAGTAGTTGCTGTGGTCTGCCTGGAGATCCGTGTAGTTGTCCCGTTCGTTGTATCGTCTCGCCCGTGTATCGGTTGTTGTAAGGTCTGTTGTAGTCGTTGTAACGTCCCTGCCTGTCTGCATCTGGCTGGAAGCGCTGATGGGGTTCCGCTTGTCGACGTGACGTGTAGGATTTGTCCGGTCTTTGTGTGAAGAACTGTTGCCGACTTCTGCCCTGGTGTTGGAAATTTTCTGGTGTTATTTCTGTTAGGGTTTTGTCTCAGGGAGAAGTCATTTTGACGTCTTGTCCCCTTTTCGTTTCTCCCGTTGCCTTTGTGCTTGTTTTTTTGGAGAGTTTCTGTCTCTAGGGAAGCGTTTGTATGCACGTCGGGTCTTTGTTTCTTCCAAAAAAGAATGTGTGCACGTGCCTCCCGATATTTGTTGCCAGAATACTGGCACCCTTTTTTGAGGGATGAATGATGTCTGCTAGATGGTATGGAGATTTTTTGTAGAGTGTTGTGTTCGATGAAAGATACACTTTTCTCCTCCTGGTAGAGAGCGGGCAACACAGTGGCGTTGACGATTTTGCCCTTTGCGTTCAGTCTTCCTCATCTGCTGGTGCAATATGGCTTACAATCAGTTTGGTCTCTTTACTGAACGTGGATTGACATGTCTTTACACAGGTAATGATCTTTTCACTCACTTCCTTTGGTGATAATGTTTTCAATTCATTAATTCCAGCGTGAAGAAGAACAGCATCTGGCTGTTTGCCGTGTAAAAGTTTCTATCTCTCTGCAGCACAGTCTGTGATTTATGATCGTTTTTTTTCATGGTTACCTTCAAGCCATAAGAATTTCCAAGCCGTTCAGCCTCAACCCCTTTTTAACACAGAATCATGTAAAATGAGCAGACTGGGCAGTTCATCATAATCCATGTCTGTGTCACTGTTGTTGCTTGTGTCTGTGTTTTTGTCAATGTCTGTATCAAAAGATAAGGTACGGGCAGGTTTTTCTTTTTCTTTCAGATCAGTTTCGTTTTGCAACACACAGTTGATTCTAAGGTAGGTCTAGGATTTGGTGTCGTTTTGAGAGAGGCACTGCTTTGTGGATGCTGAAATGTGTAGCATTTTTTGTTTTTTTTTTTTTTTTTTTTGTTTTTCTGCTATTTGGGGAGGTCTTTTTTTTTGTGCAAATGAACTGACTGAGGCGTATCTGTTGATTTCTGGGTCAACATGGAAGTTGACACAGGAGTTTCTATGTCTTCTTTCGGTGATGGGGAAGGTGACACAAATGACGCTTTTCCTGCTAAGTCTTTTCCTTTTGATGCCATTTTTTCCAATTTCTATACATATCATATCCTGTTTTTCTTGTATCTGTGTAGTTTCATCAAGGTGATTGCTTCCTCCAAGTTATCAATTTTAGTGTTTATGTCTTGCTGAAATGCGAAGACTTTTTTCTGTAAATAGTCACCGTGTACTGCAGTATCATCTTGTTCTTTTATAGTGTCATGTGACGTCATTTGGTGTATGGCCATGAAATCTTGCATCATTTTGTCGTGAACATGTGGTTCTGCGCACAGCTGGCATGCAAATTTTCTTTGCATTTTTGTAAAAAATGCAGATCTGGTAGAGAGGGAGTTTAGAGCAGGACCAGTGAACTCTTCGGTGGCAATCGGTACACTTTAGAATTCTTTCTTTTTTGTTTACTTCACAGAAACATGCGTGTTTTTCATTGTCTTGTGTAGTTTTAGAACGCTGTTCTTTTTCAGTTATTTCTTTTGTTTGATCATCTTCTGTTTCGTCATCAAAATCCTCATAATTTGTCAAAATATATTTGGAGTCACTGTTTTTCTTTTCCAATATAATTTGGGGGTTCAAATGTCCTGCTTGCCTCATAGCCTCTTTGGCTTCTTCTAGCGATTCGTAGCCCTCTGTGCACTGCTCCTGAGAATCCGTTGACCGACTCGGATGCGAGATTCCAATTGTTGAAAATGCCAACAGATCTACCGACACTTACCGCATAAAATTGTTTATGCACACAGTTCTTTTTCATGGTGGTCATATTTCTTTACACTTGGATTGATGGAAATTGTGTTGACAATATTTTTCAATAGTATCGATTTGAGTTCTGTCGATTGTTTGCCATCTTGGATTGAGCAAAAGTGTGTGTGTGTGTGTGTGTGTGTGTGCTTAATGACACAAGAGTATGGGTGTCTAAGGTAAAATGTAAAATAAAGGGTCACGACTGGTCTAGGTTCGGCTCAGAAAACGTCGTACAACGATGTGGTGAAAAGAAATGGAAGAGAAAAAAAAAAAAAAAAAAAAAAAGAGAGAGAGAGAGAGAAAAAATATTCATTCGACGCTGTCGTTTTCTGAAGGCATGATTTGAACAACTGATTAATTAGGATTCCCCCTCTCTGGGGAGTACTATTGTTACTGTAAATTTTTTTTTTTTCTTCTATTTCTTTTTCTTACCTTTTTTTTCATCCAGTCGTGTTGAAATTTTCAGGAACGTTGCAGGGCATTGTGGGCATGTGCAAATGGCTTTTTTTTTTTTTTTTTAATGAATGAACCGTTTTTTGGCCGAGATATGGCCAAAAAAACGGCCAAAACGGCCAAATTTGAAATTTGAATAACTCAGAAACAGTTGGACAGATCGTAATGATATTTAGAACACTTACATAACACTATATTTGCAACATGTATGTTTGAATAACGAACCGGAAGTGCAAACCGGATGTGCCTGACAGTGTCACTGGTTAATTTCAGTTGTTTCACGGAATAGCAAAAACTGGAAATGACGTCACAAAACTAATCTACGGAAAATGTTCCTGTAGCTATGGCCCAGTGCAGAAAGGAGTTTGGTATTGATATCTTAAAGGGTTTGGCAGTTATTTAAATTTATGCAAATTTAGGTATGCTCTAAAAGATGAAATTTGAATATTTAATAGCTCAAAGACTAACAAAGTAACAGAAACCAAATTTTGGTTGCTTATGCAGTTTGATATGTTAATTAAAAAATCTATGTTGCAAAAACACTTTGACAGTTAAAAAAACCGTTAAAAAACCGTTTATTTTTTATTTTTGAAGCTGTCTCAACCCAAAATTGGTGGATGCATTTAATTTGATATGCTAATTAAGATATCTATGTTTACAAAACACTTCAACAGTAAAAAAAAAAAAAAAAAAAAAAACCGTTAAAAGCCGTTATTTTTCAAATATGCATCAATCTTAACAAATCTTGCTGATTAGATGTTACTTTGAACGCTGAACATGAATATCTAAGTTTACGAGAGCAATTTTGAAATCCGACATCTAAAAACCGTTAAAAACCGTTATTTTGCAAATAAGAATCAATTGTGACCAAAATTGGTGGCTAGATGCAACTTTGAGCGCTGAACATGAAAACATTAGTTTCATTCAGTAAATTTCAGCATTTGACAGTTAAAAACCGTTATTTGGTAAATATGCATCAAGGTTTACCAGTAATGGTGGATAGATGTCATTTTCAACGGTGAACATAGATAGGCAAGTTTCATAAAGTGATTTGAAGGGGGAATTTCCTACGTTTGCTCTAAGGCAAACATAAGGCCTCTCTGGGGGAATACTATTGTTACTGTAATTTTTTTTCTTTTTTTGTTTTTCTTTCTCTTATCCTTTTTTCATCAATCGTGTTGAAATTTTCGGGAAAGTTGCAGGGCATTGTAGGCATGTGCAACTGGCATGTTTTAAATGAATTGGCCGTTTTTTTTTGCCGAGATGTGGCAAAAAAAAAAAACAAAAAAAAAACCGGCCAAAACGGCCAAATTCGAAACTTGAATAACTCCGAAACGGTTGGACAGACCGGAATGATATTCAGAACACTTACACAAGATACTATTTGCAATATATACGTTATAATAACGAACCGGAAGTGCAAACCATAAGTGCGCGCGCGCGCGTGTGTGTGTATGTATGTTAAGGGGGAATCATCCCATGTTTGCTCTAAGGCAAACATAAGCCCTCTAGTTTGTTTTGCGTTTGGTTTCATAACTTTATCCACGACATAGACTAAGGGCGCACAGCATTGGTTTCGTCTTGCTTTCTTTTATTTTACTTTAGTTTTGTTTTGTTTTGTTTTGTTTTAAGAAGGGCAAAGAACAGTGCCCGCGCACGCAAATGCGCGCGCGCGCGCGCGCGCGTCTGTGTGTGTATGTGTGTGTGTGTGTGTGTGTGTGTGTGTGTGTGTGTGTGTGCGTGTGTGTGTGTGTGTGTGTGCGCGCGCGCGCGCGCGCGCGCGCGTGCGTTCGTGGGTTCGTGCGTTCGTGTGCGTGTGTGAGTGTGTGTGTGTGTGTGTGCGCGCGCGCGCGCGTGCGTGCGTACGTGCGTTCGTGTGTGTGTGTGTGTGTGTGTGTGTGTGTGTGTGTGTGTGTGTGTGTGTGCGTGAGTACGTGCGTTCACGCGCGCGCGCGTGTTGGTGTGTGTGTGTTTGTGTGTGTGTGTGTGTGTGTGCGTTTGCGTGCGTGCACGCGCGCGCGCGCGCGCGCGCGCGCGCGCGTGTGTGTGTGTGTGTGTGTGTGTGTGTGTGTGTGTGTGTGTGTGTGTGAAGTCGACGAGAAGTCGTAGAGATCAGGAAGATTTTGTGTTTGGCTGTGGTCAAACTTGGGAATGAAAATTGCAATACACTAGTGAGAACCAGAGAACTGTAGCTGTAAACAAAAAGAAAGAAAGAAAGAAAGAAAAAAAAAGAAAAAAAAATGGTAACTTAACCAAGCGTGGTGGATTCCATTTCCATCAGAGCGTTGTGGAATTGTTCTGCCCCGATCGGCTCCAACCCAGAATTGAGTTTGCTATGGGCTGAGTTGGGAAGACTGGACCTACAGAGTCGAGTTTCATCCACACAATAGATGCGTCTCTCAGGGTGTTGCTCTAATTTTCTGACCAACACTTCTGTATCTCTTGGGCCTGATTGACCCCGTGATATATTATGCAAGTGAGTGTTTTCAAACCAGAATGAAAATCCCTAGCATCTACTTGATCATCCTAGTTCTCATCGATCACTATAAAAAGTCTCAAATTCTGTGACCCTTCATGCCCTTCTCTCACGGTGATCTTAGATTTGATGTCCTCTCCACGTCTATGGCCGTGGTTTGGTTCCGTCGGGGGCACCAGTATCGGTAAGTTCGAGGGGGCTGCCGTTGGACGGATGTGGTAACGCCCTTCGGAAGGAGAGCTCACTCACGTCGGCTCCACGACAAAGCAATTATTGTCGTTAGTAGAGGGGGGAGGGTGGGGAGGAGTTAGTAGTTGGTGTCGTTCGTATGTCGGATCAGAACAGGCGCCACTGAACACCACCGAAGTCACTAGGCCGCAGTGCAGTGTCACCTCCGGTTGGTTGCCTCTTGGGGGCTTGACGTTGGTTGCTCCAGTGAATTGCTGGTACCGGGGCTGTGGTGGGCCGGACTGTGGACGGACGGGGGATCGGAATGAGCGGTAAAGGTGTAATACTATCGAAATGGCACAGAAGATGGGGAGTAACAAAGAAACAAGGTTACTTTGTGTGGCAGTACTGATGCCAACCTTTGAAAAAGAAGATACCTTTGAGTCTGTAAGGACCTGTTCTTGTTCTGAATTTGAATTTGGAAGTTTTTTTTTTTTTTTTTTTTTTTTTTTTTTTTAAGCCAAAGCAGAAAGAATTTGACGTAAGTCATGTGAAAGCTTACTTATTAATCAGAAGGAGAAATCATCGTTTGCTTTGTCAAACTGGTTCTTTGGGCGAAAGTCTGACAACATCATTTACATCTTTGATCTTGCCGGCTACCATACTTTGATTGACAATTTTCAAACGGTCGCTTTAAACTGGCAATAAAGCGTTGAATCTTCAACAATGGATCTTAAGTCGACAAGCATTATGTCGCCAAAACAAAACAACAAAGCAGTAGTGAGCATGGATGATGACAAATACTGAGAGTGCATCTGATTCTCTGCAAGTAACCATGCCGTCTGCATCACTGGAGTTTCCGGTGGTTTGTGGGTGTTTCGTCGCAATATTCCAGTCATTCATGATGAGGCGAGCAAACCAGAAATTCGCCATGCGTGCCGCCATTCTGACACTGAAGAGGAGAACAGACGGTGTAGTGTTAGGAATGGTCCTCACGTATTTCTTCTGGGGCAGTTTTCTTCTTCAGTGTGGAGATGTAGAGAGTAACCCGGGACCAACTACGCAGGGTAAAGGCAACACGAGACAGGCACGTCTGAACAGTGGGAACTGGAGTGGTACCAGGACCAGCATGGAAAGACCAGGCAATCCCCTAGGTGGAAACCAAAGAGACGCACCGAAAGAACCGAGCATGTCTGACCTCATGAACATGATGGAGTCCATGAGCACAAAAATGGACAACCGCTTCGGAGAAGTGACGTTGGAACTCCACACTCTACGAGAGGAGTGTACGGTGATGCAGGACGAGTTCCGGCGGCTGCGGGGGGGGAGATCAGTGGGCTGCGCCAGCAGAAGAAATGAAGAACTGAAGAAGGAAAACGACGACCTGACCAAGAAGATAGAGGACCTGGAGAGGAAAAACAGACGACCTCGAGGGCAGATCAAAAAGGAACAACCTCATCTTCTATGGTCTGACAAGGAAAGAAAAAATGAAACCAATGCTGACTGTGAAAATGTGTTAAAAGATTTAATTACTGACAGCTTGGAACTTGCACAAGAAACTGAATTTGATAGAGTGCACAGACTAAAACCACAAAGCTGACTCGCCCATCATAGCCAGATTCGTGTTCTACAAACAGAAAGTGGAAGTGTTGAAGGCCAAAGGCAAGCTCCGGGGAACGAATATTTTCATTGGTGAAGACTTTTCTTTCTGTGTGAGAGAGGTTAGAAAGAGGTTGACTCCCCACTTGAGAAAAGCTAGAAGCGAGGGAAAACGGGCCACAATGGTTTTCAACCATCTTCTAATCGATGGCAATAAATTTACAGTAAACGATAACGACGAACTTGTAAAGATGAAATAATGTGTTGGCCGGCCCAAATACTCGTGTGAAAATAGAACATGGCTAAAGGGAACGCACAGTAGGGTGACACCGGTTTTGTTCACGCTGTGTGGCAGTGTAGGTGACACTGGGGGTAGCACGTGCTGAGCGCGAGTTGTATCTGACAGCGTGTTGTCTGACGCTGGTTCCCTTCCCTCTCAACTGCAAACGAACGTTCTGAATGTGAGTTACAATCTGAGAAGGGGTCTGTGTCTGATAATACACATTCTTGCCTATCCTCGGCCATTGTACATAATGCGATTGAAAATGAATGTCTGTGTATTAAATCCAAACCTTTTACATTTTTACACTGGAACGTTAATGGGTTACTTCCAAAACTACGCGATCATGATTTTGTCTCTTTTGTTCGTTCGTTTGATTTCATTTCTTTGGCTGAAACTTTTGTAGAAAAATTTCACTCTTCTGTGTTTTGTGGTTATGAACTTTATTGTAACCAGCTATTAGACTCGCAGCTCGTGGTAGACATTCAGGGGGCTTGTTGTGTCTGGTGAAAAAGGAGTTTTGCTCGTTGTTAAAGTCTTGAATATTCAGTCTGATCATTTCTTTGCCTTTATTATTGACAAATCTGTGCTTGGTACCAATAAAAATGTGTTATATGTGTGTGCGTATGTACCTCCTGTGGATTCACCATACTATGTGCACTTTAATCTTGAAAATGGAATAAGTTTATTATTTGAATTTATATATGATTGTATGCTCTCTTGTGATGATGTGTTTGTATTGATTAGTGGTGACCTCAATGCAAGAACTGCAAATTTTTCAAAGGATTTAGGAGAAAACATTTTAGATTTTGGAAATCAGTACTCCAGCGGTCCATTATGCACCAACAGGGATTCTGAAGATAAAAAATTGAACAATTATGGTAAAATGTTGCTTAATATGTGTACAAGTCTCTGTTTGTGTATTTTGAATGGTACGTGTGAGGGCGACCAGGACGGTCGCTACACGTACGTATGTGAAAGCGGTAATAGTGTTAATGATTATTTTTTAATGTCAAGGGATATGTTTGCTAGTGTGTCTAACGACTGTACACTTAATGTTCATGAACGCATTGAATCCGACCACATGCCTGTTGTTCTGACTGTTAACGTTAACAGAGATAGATTGAATTATCCCAAAGAAAACAATGTAAACAATTTGGTGGAAAAAAGTTTGTTTGGAATGAAA
>JADBJO010006132.1:115382-141696 GCA_016801955.1 Conus betulinus
AAAAGCACAAACTACCACATTACAGGAAAGAAAACTTTTGTAAATTAAAGAAATTAGCGCACCAATTACCCTCGCAAAATAGGGGAAAGAGGTTAGATTATTTCCCCTATTAAAGCGTGAAGGGGGAACAGGAAAGGGAAAGGTTAAAAACTTGCCAATGTATAATAGAGGGGGGCAGTACATTCTGAGGACTCTTGTAAAACGTTTTACGCTTAAAATCAGGAATTTTACGTTTTAAAAAACGTTATCATAAACAAAATGGGATTACTACCGATGCCTAACCTCATTGAAAATATTTTTACTGTGATTGTCTACTGATGGGGAAACCTTCAGGGTTGAAAATGCGAAATAAATATGTATATGACTGCTTTAAATAAGGGGGAACTTTTTAATGTTAAAAAAGAAACAAAAATTTTATGTCCTTGGGGACGGAGAGTTGGTTTGGCTTTAATGTCGCCTCACTGTGTCCATAAAAATCCCTTGAAATGGTGTTTAGTGAAATAAAAAAAAAGTTTCAAGTTTTTCAAGTTTTCACACAACACTGTATCTAATTCGATTACTTATTTTTCTTTTACCATGACTGGTCTAGAAGGAATTAAGGTCTCACCTCCTTCTTTTCAAAAAATATTTGCGTTTTCTAACAAAAAAGCAGAGGAATTGCAAGAAATTGAAAGGTTGGCTCAGGAGAAGGGAAATAAGGGATACAGTGGGAAGTTATGTTTAAAAAAAAAAATGCAAAAGCTTGTCAATAAAGGGCGGTACGCTGGAAAACAATATAACGTGCAAATTAGATTAAAAAACTGAGCTGGTGAGGGTGAAATGTGTTATACTTTGAAACGAGGGATACTGGAAGCAGGAACCACCAACCTTATGTTCGAAAAGCCCGAGAAATAGGCTCGGAGGGTTAGGAGCAATTGCCAAAACATCACCCTATCTGTAACCGGATGGTTGGCAGGAAAAAGGACCTTAGCAAGAGTTCATGAATCAGGGACCGACTGGAGGATTGTAATTAAGAAAGTAAAGAGATTTCCAAACAAAGTTGAGGCTGCAAGGGTTGTTAAAGCTAGGATAAGGCCGTGTATGTTTGTTAAAGTTAAAAAGTCCCGGCTTCACAGAAGGAAGTTTTTAAGATAAATCAACTTACGTCAACAAACACTGGGCAGGCCCCCATCCCACTCCACCCCATCCCATCCCGCCTTCACTTCTTCGTTTACCCTAAACACCAACCTGCTGTGATTGCATTGCGGCACGCCACAGAAAAACAAGTCAGGGACACTGGGAAAGCCAAACCAGGTTCTTTCGGTTTTCTGTCTTTATTTCCAGCTATAAAAATTCCTTCCACGTTCGTCGTAGTCGACCAGGAAAACCGGACGCACCTATGTCCATTCATCCACAACACCACAACACATCTCCTAAAAGAGAGAAAACAAAAAGTGTTTGAAAAGTAAATGGATGAAAGGCGGGGGGCGACAAATTGTATTTTGCAATTCGATGGGTATTATTAATTTTTCACAGGTGGTTTTTTGCTGGGGAATCTGGCTGTCTTGTTCTCATTGTGTTTGCCATTTCTTAGTTTTGTGTGTTCATGGTTTTTTGGTGTTTCATCTGCTTGTTTTTAATTACCATTTTTTTGTTTGTTTTTTAAATCACTCTTCATGATAAACCAATTGAAAAATATCCGAAACTTTCTATTTTTTTAGGTAAAAGCAGTAAGGACCTTAGAAGACTATTAGATACTTTGTTGTTTAAGCTTAAAAACTCTCCCCTTTCTCGACATTGTTTTGAATGTTGGTTTAATAATCGGTATCATTGGCCCATTGCTTTTACCAGGAATGAATGTTGATGGAAACTCTTCCTGCACCCACAGTGGCAAATCATGTTCTTGGGTGTATTCTGGCGCTTGGTTGTTTTGGAATCAATAGCCATGGGGCTGTGGATCTTAGGTCTTGGTTGATTTTGCCAACAAACAGATCAACCTCGGCGGGACTCCTTCACCTGAAACCTTCATGGCCAGTCAGACAGTAAGGTAGAAATATTCCCAAACGGCACTGTTACTCCTCAGCGAGGCAGTATACTGAACAAACGTAGAAACATTGTGGGAAAAAAACTTGGGCCGTAATTCATAGCCACTGACGGTTGTACTATTCGGGGAGAAAATAAGAAAGGGATAAAATTGACAGGACAATGGCAAAAGTCAAAACGATGAAGTCGCGGACAACCACACCCGGGACGTCAAGGTCACAGAGGGTCGCCGCTTTTTTCCCGTTGCAACGATCTGTCACCCGGTTTTGGCCGGGGGCTTAGGGTCCTTCTGGCAGAGGCTTTTCCACAGATGCTGGACCAAACTTCCAAAAACCACACAACACTGTTACCAAGCTGGAAAAAAACAATGGAATGAGGGACAATAGGATTGATAGTTCCAATAAAAACAAAAAACAACATCAAAAAACCCAAAACAGCATGTAGTCCTCGATTCCCATCAAGGCACTGGATAAAACCCTGCCGCTATGTTAGAAGGGAACCAAAATCGAACACACCCAAAAGGAAGGGCGCCATAGGAGAGCAGCGAAGGAAACAGAGGGATTCCCAGGAGTTAGGGGACCAAAGGACTGGTAGGGACGATTGGGGGCCACAAACAACGGCTGGGGGACCCACGATGTGGCCACCAACCACAGCGGACCTGGGCTCTCTGTGCAGGGTCGAACACACCAGATTTGTACCAACAAACTGATCGTCCCCGGACCGGTAGACAACCAAGGAACTAGAAAATTTTCACAAGAACGAAAGGGGACTTGGTGATGTTCTTGAAGCTGGTAGGTGAAATGAAGATGTTCAAGGCCATCTAAAGGAGGCTGAAAACCAAAAAGGAGAGAATCTGTCGACAGCACTCCAATGAGTAAATAGTGAATCATAGAAGTCCCGGACGTTTTATTTTTCGCATGATGGACAATGGTTTTACTGATATTTACAAAGAATTCCCCAGCAACGAAAATGGTTGAACATATGAAAAAGAAGGGAATAAATAGCGCTATTGAAAGAAGAATGGAACTCCACAGGGAATTTCACACTTCAGGCTGAACGTCGAGTTTGTTTACAGAGGATCAAGGGGACATTAAACGTCGATGTCACAAGGGAAGGGAACAGAAAGTTAAAAAAAAAATTCAAATGTCCAGTTCCACAACAAAGGTTCCCGCTTGTCTCAGTTAATTGATTTTTCTCTTTCTTGGTGGCGCCCTCCGGTTCAAAAATACTGGAGTTCACTTGTTGAGCACAACGAGAGACAAGTTTACTACATGCAGGCCTAATATATTGGTTGCGTTTCAGCATTCAGCACAGGCACTGCCTTCGCCTATTTGTGTGATTTTTCCGCTGCGTTGTTCTGCAAATTCCACGAATTTCATCGCTTTGTTCCTTCAAGATGGGAAGGACCAAAGCGGATTAAGAATGATGATTGTTTTAGCAGAAAACCTGTAACTGTGTGAGTGTACTTACTACCTTTTTAATAACAGGGGGCCATTCAAAACACACACTCCTGAAATTGTGGGAGCTCTGCTAATTGGCGTTATTCACATGTGGGAATCAGTCCATTTATTATTGATTCGAAGAAAATTTTAGGGGTTGGACAGGCGAAAAACAACGAATGGATGTCTTATGGTAAGGGTTTGAAAAAAAGGAGCGATTTTCCAGTAGACTAAAATTTTCTGTGTTTAGGGTATTCCGTTTATGGCTGGCTTTTAAGTTGATCCAAAATGGACAGTTACAGATTCAACGTTTAAAAAGCGTATGGGGACTTGGAGCCACAGGGTAAGGACAATTGGGGCCACAATGTTTAGCTGCTTGTTTTGATGAATCGGTTTGGTTTTGTTTGGGCCAGGTCAAAGGGGTCGGCAGGCAGGGTCATACTTTTGGGTATGTTGCTTCCGCACAAAAGGGCTATTGACTGTTCGTGGCAACAACCGGGTCCGATAATATCCAAACTAGTGATAAGAGCCCTTGATAGAAACTGTTTGGCAGTGAATTTCACAGTTGTAAAAGTCCTACTTAGATTTCTTGATATGTTAAGGCATCGAAATATATACCACTAGTATTTAGGGGGGGATTCTGAAGCTGGGGCAAGGCACTCGAAGCTCGGTATATTGGATAATTTATAAAACCACAACGTTTATGTCTAAATGACTTTCAGTTTGTCCATTATGGCAAGGAGGGGGGGGAAAAGAGTCAAAGGGGGCAAAAAATGAGGGGTGCATGTTGGGTTCTCTGTTGCCCAAAGAACTCAGGCAATCAGTTGAAAAACGTGGAATTAAAGCCCCAAAGATCATGGACTCCTTAGTTGTTTAACTTGAGTCTGTGAATGTTTTCGGGGGGACTATAACCGAAAGATGCGTAACGTAACCTGTCTTCTGTTTCTGTATAAAAAGGATTTAAAAACTAAGAGGTGTGAAGATCTGACCTGAAGGCACATGATTACAATAATTCAGCATTAATGTATTAAAATTGGATCTCTGGTATATCCTCACCCAGGTAAATGTTCACATTTTCCCATTCATGATGGGGCGGGGGCCTATAGGAATAAAACCCATTCTGAGGGTCTTTGGAGGTTTCTCTTCTCTCTCTCTCTCTCTCTCCTCTTCTCTCTCTTCTTCTCTCTCCTCTTGGCCAATGGTTCCAATGCTCTAGGCCTGACATTGCTGAATAACGTACTTGTGCGCAAAAACATCTTAAAGAGTAGTAAACAAGTGAATTAAAAAACAAACTCGATTTAGGTAATTAGGGGGGGGACCAATTTAAAACAAAAAACTCCATGATCTTGTTTCCGAAAGGGACCCGGGGGACGCTTTTATTCTTTAGCACCTTCCATGAAAAGTATTTCCCGAATCAATCTTTTTAAAGGAAGGAACTAGGAAAAACAAAACAAAAAAAAACAGAAAAAAAAAAAAAAACAAAAAACACAAAAGAAACCAGAAACTCTTGAACCCATTAACGCACAACAACAACCACACAAAACCCAACACACAACACACAACACCAACACACACAAACACCACACACACACACAACACGCACAACCACACATTACCACACACGAAGGGCAACACACCCACCCCCTGGCACCACACACAACCACACAGCCACACACAATACGAACCACCACATACCACACACACCAACACCACACAACAACACAAACCAACAGACACACCCACCCACCCAACACTCACCACCCCACAACCACACACACACACCACAACAACACAACACCACAACCACATACCACAACACAAACACACACCCACACACCCACCCCAACAACACCAACACGCCCAAAAAACACCAAAACACCCACAACACACAACCAACACAAAGAATAAACGGAATCACAAAAAGTGGGGATGCAGACAAAGGCAAAAAGATGATAATTTCAGATGATAACACAACAGAATTTCCCACTTGCTATGGATAACTCTTGGGAAAAAATACAACCCGGACTCAAGATCACGGCACTCCTCAGGAAAAAACTTCTTCTCTCTCTCTCTCTCTCTTCTCTCTCTCTCTGCCGCTTCACACACCCACCCACAAACCACACACACACACACCACACACCACCCACGCCAACTATACACAAAGCACAATCCAGACGGGACACACACCACACCAACCCACACACAACACACACCACCAACAAAACCCAAAAACCACACACAAACACAACCACGCACCACCACCAACACAACACAAAACACACCCACACACACCCACCACACAACACAAAACCCCCACACACACACACACACACGAAGGGCGTCGCAGGATGTTGGCATTGCATGGTGCTTGGGTGTGTGTGTGTGTGGGTGTGTGTGGTAGTGTGTGTTGTGTGTGTGGTGTGTGTGGTGCTTGGCATGGGTTTATGGTGCGTGCGTGCTCGGTGATGTGGTGTGTGTTGGTGTGGGGTGTGTGTGGGTGCTGTGTGGTGTGTTGGAACGTGTTTTGAATGAGTGGGTGGGGTGGATGGTGGTGGGTGGTGATGGGAGATGGTCGTAGGGTGTGGTTTGGGTGTGCGTGCGTGCGTGCGTGTGGACTTTGGGATGGATAGTGGTGTGTGTGTGTGTGTGTGTGTGTGGGGGGGTGAGGTGTGTTTTGACTTGGGCCGGTATATGTGAATTTTTTGAGTTTTCTTATATAATCCTAGCTCTCTCTCTCTCTCTCTCTCTCTCTCTCTCTCTTCTTCTCTCTCTCTCTCACTCACTCTCTCTCTCTCTCTCTCTCCTCTCCTCTCTCTCTCTCTCTCTTCTCTTCTCGCTCTCTCTCTATATATAGATATATATATAGATATACGGTAGACTTAGGGGTGGTGTTGGGATTTCGTTTTTTTTTTGTGAACCCTGGTGGCGGAGAAGGGACCACAAATTAGGACTTGGTGTGTCTCTATTTGGACACCTAGCGCACAGACACCATCAGCCTTGTTCTCCCTGAGAGTCCGTTCCGCGGGCGAAGGCTTAGGAGCAGATAGATTCTGGCTTCTAAGGGAGGGATTTTGCGGGACGGTTTCGCTCACGCAGTAGTTAGGAAAATGTGTTTTTCATATTTTGTAATATTCATTTTCTTATACTGAACCCACCCTCCCCCCACCCCCCGCTTTTCTTTAATGTCACATCTTTGCCAAAGTCATTTGACTATTAATGATGGAGACGAATTTGGTAAACCTGCAATTGGTTTTCCCCAACTACAGTAACTGTTTACCACCCAGACTATCTACCGGCACCCTATATTTTTTTTCAAATGTTCCAGGACAGGTTACTGTTGTATAGGAGTGTGTTTGTACAAAGGCAGTAGAGGACTCTATCAAACCTGTTATGTTGTTCTTTTACATGGTAACCTTTTTTGGGCCATTTTTTGCATGTATTTGGATTTTCATATTTATCAAGAGACAGGCTATAGTAAATTTTGACCAGTAGTTGTAGGGGGGGGTAGGGACGGGCTTCAAAAACGTTTCTGGTCTTTTTCCTTCATTATGGATTGATACCTTGTTTCTTTAACAAACTTATGTTTTTGTATTCTCTATTTCGGGCTTGGCCTTTATAAACAAAAACGGGGAAAGAATCATAAAACGCCAAAAAACCTGCTTTGAGATTCAAAAACTCTTCGTGATTATATTTTAGACCCGTGACGAATACCTAATAAACCTGAATTGGGTACTCGACAAAATCAAACAAACAAACAAACCAAAACACAAAACAAACCAAAACCAAACAACAAACAAAAACAAAACCCAACAAACACCACCAAATCCAAAAACCGCCTCGGAACTATTGTATATTGGTTCAAAAAGTCCCCCCAGATTAAAACTTCCCCTCTCTCCAAGCTGGAGTTTTACTATTTCTATGCAGGGACAGAACTGTTTATTCAAAAGGAGCCTAATATCATCTCCTGTCAGAGTTCGGGACTGTTGTATTTGCTATTCCTTTACAGACTGTGGAACCGGGTCTACGTCGACAGGACAGTTAAACAAATCGAGGAGCGAAGGCGGTGATACCTGAATACCTGTGGGTACCCATTGGTGGATCACTGATCATGAAACCCACTCACTCTTCTCCCGCAAACTGTTCTGAACGCAAACATCCAGTCCTCGACGCAGGACACAGGCCCGAAAGTGCTGACGGACCCCTCCAGAAGAAGGTACCATCCAGTCCCCAGCCACTGCACCAGCAACAAACCCACCAGACTGGGAGGCATCCTGCCCTATTCCTTAGAAGCACACGCACCTGCGACACACAAGTTCCGCAAAGGCAAGTGCAGGACACCCAACACAACAAACACCACACACACACACACACACCACACACACACCACACACCACAGAGAGAGAGAGGAGAGGATGGAGAGAGAGAGGAGGGAGAGGCGAGATGGGAGATGAGAGCATTCCATTTGAAGATGTCAAGGGGGACAGAAGTGGCTGGACTGGCAGATGACTCTGTGCAAATGGCTTTCCCCGGATGTATACACGGACAGCAAACCTTTCAACGGGAAGCAGGTTTCTGGTGGGTGTGTACCAGCCCCTATTTCCACGGAGTGCAAAAGGGGTCCCAATCAGAACAAAGAAACCGCCACTGTCAGGCAACTGTTCATTGTTTCCCGCTATTTACCCCTAATGCTGCTGCTGCGTCCCGCTGGCAGGGAAAGTGAAAAGACAGTACAACAACAGACACGGCACATGCTTTGCCACGAAGGTCCTACAAGGAGCCCTCTGTAGAGACTTTCTGGGTTACCGTCGGCCCCCACTCTTAACGGGACTTCCACTGTGGTCAGTTGGTCTCTTCACTCATCGTCACTGGAAACTTGTCACCATTATCAAGACCAAAGGCAGACAAGGCCCAAAACAAAATACACATTCATAATAGGTGGCAGACGGGACCTAAGACAGTACAGTCTTAATAAATGCTGAACAAAATTAGGCAGGGGAATTGCACGCTACAGGAATTATATTAAGACGTCAATGGGAATAAACGACTCATTGGCCGATGCGATGCCACTGTGCAATGACCAGTGTGTAGGTTGTGTGTGTGGTGTGGGTGTGTGGTGTGTGTTGTGTGTGTGCGGGGGTGTGGTGTGTGTGTGTGGTGGTGTAGTGTTGGGGTGTTGGGTGTGTGTGTGTGCTGTGTGGGTGTGTGTGTGTGGTGTCGCCGCGGCAGTGCGCAGCGCAGCGACGGCACATATTTGAACAACTGGGCACGATATCCACCAACCATTCAGCGTGAAATAGTCGCTCTTTCACTTTTAAACTCCCCATTCAGATTCATTCATGTCAAAGTACGAAAAGTGCTTTGCAGTCGCAGGGGGGACAACTCTAAGCGACCTATGCCATGGGGCCCCTATATCGCAATGTTTAGACTTGGGATCCTCTGCTCACACTTGGCATAACACATTCAAAACATGGTGGCGTGTTTTCAATCCACCCTAAAGCACCAGCCTGCCTGCAATACTTCAGCACTAAAAACGCTAGCAGGCTGTCCTTCTTCATCATTTACCCATGTGGATGCTACTGCAATCTTCCATCTCACACCTTTTCAATAATTTATTTTCGGTTCGACATTATTCACTTATCAATCATCATCAAGTCCCTCTTTTTTACTCTAAGTTTGCTTCTGTTACATATGCCAATCTGTCCATATTTTTCTTCCGTCTTCCCCCTGAGAGTGTGTTTGCGTGTGTGTGCGTGCATGCACGCGTGCATACATGCTTGCGCGCGCTTTTGTGTTTGTGTGTGTGTGTGTGTGTGGTGTGTGTGTGCCTGGTGTGTTTTGTGTGCGTGCGTGCGCGCGCGGGCGCGTGTGTGCGCGTGGTGTGGTGTGTTGTGTGTGTGTGTGTGTGTGGTGTGTGTGTGTGTGTGTGTGTGTGTGTGGTGTTGCCTTCTTCCAATAGTTCTGTCAGCTTTAAAAAAAAAAAATCATTGTTCAAACATTTCTGGCCACTAGATTGACAATTTGATTGACGTTTTCCCTCTCTGCTGGATGATCCAGTTAGTGACCTAGAAGGTGGGAAATGCAAAATCAGATCCTCTCTTGGGTCCTGTAAGCCCCGAAACGTTTCTGGCAAGCGGAATACATCCACCAGTGATGGAACTGCTGGCGGAACAAAACAAATCTCTTCTCTTTCGCGCCAAAAAAGGGACCCACAGTTGTTGCCACTATTCCTTCTTCAAACGTATTAAAAAAACCGCATCTTTTCAAGAGAAATAAACAAAGGGTGTGGGTTGAGGGTGTTCTGCTTATTAGAAAGTTAGTTCATCAAGTACATCTCTTCAAGGTGACATGATATTCTGTAAACTGCGCATAGTTGCAAAATACTTTGAGACACTATTAGGGCCATCTGTGTGAAATGAAATGAAACAAACAGAAACAAAACAAACAAAACAAACGAAGAAACAAACAAACAACAATGGAGCTGACCCCTTTGCTAACAATCTGCCAACATAAATCATCTATTTAGCCCAGTTGTTCAACTAAGGTAGAGGCCGACTTTGTGCCTGCCTCCGGAATGGTCTCAAATCCCACATTCCACCCGGCGCATCAGCAAATGATTTGCCTGCCTAATCATCTGTCGTGTCCAACGGTTGAGTAGGCTGGCAGTTCATCTTCTGATCTGGGTCCTCGTGTAGGAATGAAGACCAACTCCTGAGGCACAAACGTCGTCCACAGGACGCTGCATGGAATGGAGGTCCTGCAAGGATTTTCGGCGCCCTGTTTGTCATGATTTGGCTCTTGTCCTGGATGGTGCGCCTTTCCTCTGAGTCTGCACTGGATGGTTCTGCTTGTGCACTCAGATGTCTCTGTGCCCTCGGGGTACACCGTTGCTTCCACTGTGTTCCAACGTGCTGAATGCCTGTCTAGAGCAGATATTTCGAGGAGATAAGCGAGCGCTCGTTCTTTCGTTTTCGTTGTGCTGAAGATTGTTTGTTTTTGCCTGAAGAAGATTTAAGAGGTCGAAAACGGGTCGTCTTGTGATGTGTTTGTCCATGTGTGGGGCTAACTGAATTCATTTTGTCAGCAGATTTTCTTTCACTTTGTGAAGTCTTTCTAAAGACAGAAGGGCTGATTAACAAATATGCCAACGTTTTATTTATTTATTTATTTCGGAAAGAACATTAGGTATCTTGATTAAACATTAATAGGCACAAGAAGCGCCTGCCGGTACTCCGTCATTCACGCTCCTCTTCTTTCTTGCAAATAGAAACACGTGCTTTTTATTTTTTGAAAACTACAGTGTGTCCGAGATCAATCGAAGACAATTTGATTTTTCAATACTTATTTATTAAATGGTGGAGCAAGCAAGTCATAGAAAGCAGCTCACACTATAACAGACGTTGTAAAACGAGGCCTCGGTACTTTCCTTTTACTTGCGTTCTGCATTCTGTATAAAAAGGCGAAGCATTTATGAAACTGCTGTGAATCATCATAGTATGTGGATTCTGTCGTGCGTATGTGCATTTCCCTTCCCAGATATTTTGGCCCCTTAAGAATGAAAACCCAATTCAGAGAGAGAGAGAGATTGAGAGATTCCCCCCAGTCTTACCCCCCCCTTCCCCCCCCCCCCCCTTCCCCCCCCCCCCCCCCCCCCCCCCCCCCCCCCCCCCCCCCATTCCCCCCCTTTGTGCTACTTCTTCGCTATTCATGACCGAGGTACTTTCTTCTCTCATGCCCGTGGGGATCAACAGAGGTCTTGTGATGTTCAGTCTCCGGATCAAGGGGATCAAGAAGAATAGCCAGTTGACAAGTGCTCAGTGGTATGCCATACTGCGATGGAACTGGACCATTCCCAGTATCCTTCCAGTGAAATGGTGCGCTAAATCTATGGCACGTACGGTCCTGGTTTAAAACCGATGTGGCTACGCGTATGCGAACGGCAACCTACACGAGAGATTTGTGAACAATGAACTCATCACAAACTCTGTGTGTGTGTGTTCGTGTGTGCGTGCGTGCGTGAGCGTGCGTGCGTGCGTGCGTGTGTGTGTGTGTGTGGTTACCAATTACACAACTGGAGTGCGGGAGTCTTTGGTTTCGTTGGCGTCAAGATCGAAGACTTTCTTTCGTACTGAAGTGTAGGTTTGTACTCCATTGTTTTCAGCCAATTTGACGTGTGTCATCGACGACAGCATCATGCAACTTGTTCTTGGCAGTCTATCAGGCATAGCTGATGCCCCTTTACCTGACCTCTGTCAGGATATCTGTTTATGACCTTTATCAGGATAGGGTTAATAAATGAATAATCGCTCAGGCAAGAGGGTAAACCGGATCCTGTTCTACAATCCCAATGGTGATATGTATCCTGCACAGCGCCAAGCGCTACGAGAACTCCAGGCCATGGCACAGAATAGGACGATTCGGATTTCCTTTGCTGTCAAAGGAGGCGCTGCAGTTGTGCAAAGCTGTTCAGACTGTATTACCGAGGCCTACCGACAACTATAGAACTCTCAACATCGCCAGAAAATTGACAGATATCCCAATGCGCCAAATGCCAAGACAACGAATACACCGATTACAGATCTGCATCAATCCGAGTGCATCAGCGATACTGTTACATCGCGCAGGGCTACGTAAATTCCAATCAGTTCGCTGCCACCAGTTTGACATGCTACCTAAAATGCGTAAAACACCAGTTAAACCATCAAGTTGCCCAGTTGTCTCGGGTGTAAATGCACCTGGGGGAAACAAATATAAAACTTGTGTGTGTGTGTTTTTTTTTTCGGGTGGAATTTCGTTACCATTCTCCCGATCTCGATTTCAGATTGGCCAGCTATGGCCAATGAACCCCAAATATGAATGTAATAGGACATCCACAGTTACAGCTGGCAATAAATCATGGCATCTTGAAGGACAATGGAACGAGCCATGCATCATTAAGCGACAGACTGGTACCATACGACACACACCGAACGAGACCGCAACACCCGTGCTGACACCATAGCTGGTACAACTGTCTTTGTGTGTCCCTCATCTGTCATCCTGTTGCTTGTGCCGTTGTGTCTCATGAAATTCATAAATGTTCCAGTGTAAGCGTGTTTGGCTGCTAGCACAGATAGGGCTAGTTTGGATGGTGTGCATGGTGGCTGGCTGGGTACGGCTTTGGGTTTTTAGGTTAAGACCTAAGCCAAATGGAAAACCTTGGTCAGAGATCTTCCACTTGATCTGATCTCTGAATTTCTGAGGGAGACTCACATTGCTCATCTGATTCGAGATTTTACAGCAGAAAATTTTTGGACTAGATTTTGGATTTGTTTTTAGAAGGTGCATTTAAAGGGTTCTGTGAATGAATACTTGTGAGTCAACGTGGTGAGAGCCCCGATATGGCCCTTTGCGGTCGGCGAGGCTATAAGCAACATTATGCTTATCTTAGATGGGTTGATGAGGCGGGTCCCGTGTGTCGTGAGCCCTCTGTAATGTGGACATGGTGGATGAGCATATGGAGGGGATCACTACACACGTCACCACCGTTAGTGTCGTTTACCCCGAGACACAAGCAAAAACACCTGCACCCTACCTAAAGTGTAAAGCCTCATGTATGCACCTCGCGTGTTGGTGGTTTATGGGGCATCTATGACCTTTTCTGTAAACTGCAGTGCTTTGTAAATAACTGGATGTTGAAGCTGAGATTTATGTGCTGTGCGTTGTATATGCATCAGTCTGAAAGATCGGATTGTGTCCTGTGGGTACGATTCAAACGGGCTTTGCTTTAGAACTGCCACTGATCGTGAGTAGCGATCTCAGTAAACACGCTTGCTCTTACATCACTATTGTTTAAAAGCGTCTGGCCGTTGTAACATTCCACTGTCCACTACCGTCATAGCCATCTAGACAAAAGAACTTGATTGCATCCGTGCACGTTGAAATTATTTCAGGCATTGTTCGCGTGACTGCAGACAGCTGCAAGTTGAACGTAAAATTGTCCGGCCTTTTCTACTGCACAACGAATACCGTTCCCATGAGCAATATGCTAATAACAGAGGGACTGGCAACTTGACCGTCTCAGATTCAAACACGGCTCAACTTCTCATAGCATTGCATTGAGAATGGTTAACGACGGCATCAACGTTCAATCATCACTGAAATAGAAGTGTAGCAAAACAAGTCATAGCAATAAAAAAAAATGATGGACGAAGATGGATAAAACGTTATCAATGGTTAAAAAAAAGAGGGGGCCATTTAACAAACGGACTATACACTAAAGGTCAAAGAAAGAGATGGGTAAGGGGCGATTATTTGATGCAGTCTGTGAAGAGATGCAACAGCCCACTGTTTCCTTCATGAACAAGTGTAGTCCTGTGCATCTCCTGACATGCAGATAGCAAAATGTTTTAGTGCCTTATTGTGTGACACTTTTCATTAATTCTTCTGGTCTGCATGTGGAGAATATGCTACATCCCTGATGACTTGTCCAGTGAGGTGATAGGTATCAAATCACTCCGAAAGGGGAGAGAATGATGAATCCATCGGTGCTCAACCAATCACGACTGCAAATCCCAAACGGACTACGAACATGGACCAAATGGAATATCCATGTGTCTGTGGAAAGCGTTTCGCTACCACCCGTGGCATGAAGATCCACAGAACAAAGATGGGATGTGTGAAGACTCATCTGAATGAGCAGCAGCGCACTGCATCAGCAGATAAGACGTCGGAAGACCAAGGCCAGGATTTAAACCACAGTGCCAAGGACATCCACGCTGTTGGTTCGGATGAGGAATTTGCACAGGCCCTCGATGCCAGGCGCCTGAAACTCAACCTGCCACGAGCAAGCAAACGAGACTGAAGATTGGGAGAAACTGGATGCAAAAATCGTCCAAAGACTCGATGCATTGATAGGGAAAAGCACCCTGGAACACAAACTAGCCACATATGGGGACATTGTGTATGCCACATGTAGAGACGCCTATGGAGCAAAACTACCCAAAGAGAAAACACCTCCAAAGAAATCCAGACGCCAAGAAGAGATGGACAAGATCAGGGTCCAAAAGAAAAACCTCAAGAAGCAAATGAAGACTGCTCTGCCAGCTGAAAAACAAGGCTTGGAAAAACTCTGGGAAGACCTGAAAGCAAAACACAGCGCCCTCAGCAAAGCGGAATCTGCGAGGAAGAGGAAAAGCAAAAAAAGAAGAAGACACAAGAGCGTTTCTTCAGAGACCCCTTCCAGTTTGCCAGAACTCTGTTCGAGCAGCCAAAATCTGGGACCCTAAGTGTGGACAAAGGAGTTCTTGAGCAGCATCTGAGAAAAACATACTCTGACTCACAGAGCAAAGCACCACTCGACATTCAAGGTCTGGTGTGGCCAACCAACCAACCCTGAGGAACAGTTTCAATGACAAGCCTCCAACGTTGGCGGAAATCAAGAAGGTGGTCGACAAAGCCAGAGCCAAATCATCACCAGGGCCAAACGGAATACCTTACCAGCTGTACAAGAAATGTCCCAAGGTGCTGGAGTGGCTCCACAGGCTGCTGCGATCAGCTTGGAGAAATCAGAAGATCAGCGGCCAGTGGATGACGGCAGATGGTGTGTACATCCCCAAAGAGCAAAACTCAAGTGACATCAGCCAGTTCAGGCCAATATCACTACTGAACGTCGAAGGGAAAATCTTCTTCTCTGTCTGTCATGGCAGCAAGGCTGACCAAGTACCTCATGGAAAACAGTACTTGGATGTGTCAGTCCAGAAAGGTGGCATTCCAGCGTGGCTGGCTGTGTAGAACACGCCACAATGATCTGGGACGCAATCCAAAGAGCAAAAACAGAAAAGAGAGACCTGGACGTAGTGTGGCTCGACCTGGCAAACGCATATGGATCTGTACCCCATGAGATGATACAGTTGGCTCTTAAGATGTACCATGTGCCAAAGAACATCCGCGACATGCTCAAGAAGTACTTCAATGGCTTCTCAATGCGGTTCTCTACCAAGGAGTACACAACAGATTGGATCAACTTGGAAGTGGGCATTGCAATGGGCTGTGCCATTTCCCCAATACTGTTCGTGTTGGCAATGGAAGTCATCTTGAAAGCAGCAACAAGCAACGCAAGACAAACAGACCTTGGCGATGGATACAAGATGCCCCCTCTCAAGGCCTTCATGGATGACACTACAGTGATTTCATCCAGAGAAGACGAGACACGTCACGTGCTGGAGAGGCTGGACGACATAGTTGCCTCATCCAGAATGAAGTTCAAGCCAAAGAAATCACGGAGTCTCTCACTGAGGAAAGGAAAAGTGGCCGAATCTGTGGTCTTCAGTGTTGCCAACCAGACCATTCCAACAGTAACAGAAGAGCCAGTCAAGAGCCTTGGAAGATGGTATGATGATACGCTGAAAGACACACAAAGAGCAAAAGAAACCAAACAGATGTCGGAAGAAGGCTTGGAGACCATTGACCAGTGTGGGCTCCCTGGCAAATACAAGGTCTGGTGTCTGCAGTTCATGCTGATACCAAAGCTCCTATGGCCTCTGATGATATACGACATCTGCACCAGCATAGTGGAGGCAATGGAATCCAAAATCAACAAGTTCACAAGGAATGGCTTGGTGTCCCACCCTGTCTGACTGACATAGCGCGTACTGTCGCCAAGCAAAGCTGAAACTACCACTGAAATCCATCCTGGAGGAATATAAAGCAGGGAAGATCAGACTTCAAAGCATGCTGGAGGACTCAGGAGACAAGGTGGTTGAAGCAATCAGCCCCAGCTGAAGACAGGCAGAAAATGGAAAGTTCAAGAGGCGATGGATTCTGCAAAAGAAAGTCTCAAGATCAGAGAAATAACAGGACACACACAGACCAACAGACAAGGACTGGGGGTGACCAAAACTGAATGGTGGTCAAAGGCCAAAGGAAAAGCCAAAAGAGACATGATGATTCAGGAGATGAGAAAGAAGAAGACCAACAAAGACTCCAAAAAGCAGTCCAGCAGAGCCAGCAAGGGCAATGGACAACGTGGGAGAATGCACTCCAAAGAAGTCTCACTTGGAATGACATTTGGCACATGGCCCCTCTCTCAGGATCAGCTTCATTCTCAGATCTGCATATGACCTTCTGCCTTCAAATGCAAACCTGGTGAAGTGGGGAAAAAAAACAGACGATCCTTCATGCCCCCTTTGCCATGAAAAACAAACAGTGGAGCATGTCCTAAGCTCATGTAAAGTAGCCCTGGCTCAAGGAAGGTACACATGGAGGCACAACCAAGTGCTCAAAGAGATTGTACAAGTAGTCTGGGCTAGTACCAACACCACAAAAGGGAAAATCAGGACTCCAAAAGCACCCGCAACATTCTTCACGGCAGGAGGCAGCGAATCATGGCCAAGAACAACAGTGCCACTCGGAACATGCAGGCAGAGTCTGCTGGACGGGGCAGATGACTGGGAGTGCACAGCAGACCTCCCAGAATGGAATAGTCACCCAGAGATTATCAGCAAGAGTGGCATGAGACCAGACATAGTATTACACTCTCAGTCAACCAAGCAGCTGATCATGATCGAGCTCACGGTGCCATATGAGAACAGAATGGAGGCAGCTCAGATCTACAAGACTGAAAAGTATGCTGATCTGGCAAACAGCCTGAGGAGAAGGCTATCAGGTCAAAGTCCTCACTGCAGAAATTGGAGCTAGGGGTTTGTGGGGAACGTCTGCATACAGCCTCATGAAAACAGCTCTCAGTTGCAGGGAGGGAAAAAACCAAAGCCCTGAAAGCAATGGCAGAAGCGGCAGAGAGGTTTTCAGTTGGATCTGGTCAAGGAGGAACAAAAGTGAACTTCATAAGGCTTAACTTTCCTACAAATATCAGGTGTCCCTGTGTGCTCAGTGGTTAGTGCGCGAGTCATTAAGTGGAAATGAGCATGTCCAGAAGGGCATGGGTTCGAATCCCAGTCATGGCTCATCCCAAGATGGGAAAAAAAAAAAAAAAGGGCAGCAGAGGGACATCCGGAGTCATGAACCGGGTGTGGCCCAACCCCCCTAGAGTGTCAGGAGATAAGGGCCGAAACACTCGCTTGAAGGGGGCCACACTGTGCGTTTCTCATTATTACCTTCTTATGAACTGTATTTTAGTTCATATGAATAACGAACGCTTTGATGTTTCAACTGATCTTTAATTGCCTGTAAGACTGTTCTAACAGAAGATATTGTCAGTGGTGAAGAAAGAGTGGACAGCTACAGGACTGTAAGATATGTGTGTGTGTGTGTGTGTGTGTGCGTGTGTGCGTGCGTGTGCGTGTGTGTGTGTGTGTGTGTTTGCGCGCGCGTGTGTGTTTAACCTATCTGGTTTTACCAGGCGTTTTTAGCTGTGTACAGTTGTACTTTGATTATTGAGTGAGACGGAAGACTGGAAATATCTTTATCCTCACCTCAAGCCACCATTTTAGTGTTTTTTTTATTCAGTTGTTTTATATGTCTGCCTTTCCATCTTTCCTAATTCGGTTCCTTCAGTTTTCGTGTAACTGTGCAATTCTTCCCCCAAACAATCTTACTCGTTTGAAGCACACGGGGTGCGTTCAGTGAGAACGAGTTGTGTTGCGAGTTCAAGGACACAGTTCACATCTGGCCGTTCCAACATCTCCAAGACTCAGATCATGCCATCTACGTTACAGCTGAACTCATGTAGCATTGACTAATGACTACCCAAGCACAGGCTCTATCTACTTAATACCAAGGAAAATGAGAGATGGAAATGGAAAATGAAGATGGAGGGGGGGGGGGGGGGGGGGGGAATGATTGTCACGCGGGTAAAGTCACGTGATTTATAGTTCAAGGGAAAAGCTGGGCTGATGACGATCCACACTCAGATCGACTGAAACGAAATAACACAGGAGATGATATCACAAGTACGGTTTTATTTACAAATATCAATTTACATTGCGAACGACTTTCTCTCACACACACAAACAAAATATTTTCCAGGTAGGTCCGTTTTTTTTTTTTTTTTTTTTTTTTTTGTTCTTGGAAAAAAAAAAAAGTCAGTCCCAGTTTGAACAATAAATTTTTAAAAAATCGACCAGGGGAAAACACGTAATGGGAGAGAAGCATATTCCTCCAAAGAATTAAATAACCAAGGCTCATAAACAGCTGGATGTCACTCAGGCAGACTGAGTAATAAAACCTGCCCAAGAAAAAAAAATCAACTTTATGTGTCAAAGGGCCATCACTTTTCCCAAACCCTAACCTGGGAGGCAAAAATGAACATTCTCCGACACAAAAACAGAAATCTCTACATCCTACAACAATTGAAGAAACCAAATAAGTTACTTCTTCATGAACACAAATAAAAAAAAAAGCACCAACAATCCACAATACTCTTTTTGGCCTTAAATAAAAAAAAAAAAAACGAATCTCCATCAACGATTTCTTTTCTACAACATCAATTATTCAACACCCTTACACATGTCTCCCCAAACGGGAACACACACCGAAAAAAAAAAACAAAAAAAAAAAAAAAAAACCTAGAACGCTCGAAAAAGGGAGGGAAAAAAAAACAACTTAGTTTTATGAACGAAAAAAAAAGGCCTGACCGTATTATTGTCTCACAGCCACATTACTCACTGCAATGGACATGGGATTATGAAGGGGTAAGAACAGTCAATCGCAGGATCGAAGAAGACAGAGCATGGAACCGCTCAGGTCCACTCTGTTGATCGCAGTCACTCAAGAGCAAAGATGAGTTCATGACAAGGCGGGAAGGATATTTGGGCCAGCCCACGCGTTCCAACCCCCTCCTCGGGCAAGCGCAGCCCCCCCCCCCCCCCCCCCCCCCCCCCCCCCAGACCCCCCGACCACAGGTGAGGCAGTCAGCGGCGACAAGGGAGTCCAGAGTAGGTCAGACTGGGTAAGTACGGGTCAGGTCAGGTCAGGTAAGTAAGCTCAGGTAAGGCAAGATCAGTCCTGTACAACACTTCACTCTCACCTCATAAAAGTTTTTCCTAAAATGTGAGCTGTAGACAATGCACAGACAAAACAGAGATCAGGCCTTATTGAAATACTTTTCTTAATACGAGCGTTCGCACTATATGACATCAAAAATGGCTATGTACCAATCCATATATGTTTTGTATTTTTCCTTTGAATTATTGTTGCATTTCCTAAATATTTAATAGTTTTTCAGCTTGTCTGTTAACTCTTTCGACATTTGGTTTCCTCAGTCTTCATTCTCTTTAAACATTTTCAACACACATAAAAGAGGAGTACCCCGTGTCTTTTCCCATGTAGACAATTAGCTTCCCACTTCCCATTCATATATATATTTCACCACAAGGACGAAGAATTATGTCACTCACATATTTTAGAGTAAACATGGCAGAGTAATATAAGAATATAATTATATGAAATGAAACCATTCGGGGATCAAACCACCCCACATTATCCTACTAACAATTGAGCTCCATCAGATATCAATGAGCAATCAATCAAATTTCATCCATACCCCAAGCCTTGCAAATAGTGGAGGCACCATCTAACAGAATGCGCTCGGCAATTATTTAAAAAGGGAATTAATTATTTAATAATACATTAAACAAAAGTCAAAGCAACACGAAGCAATCCCTTATGCATCTCTATACTCTTCCATGAGTTGAATGTTAAAAAAAAAATGTTCAGCACTCGCAAATAAAGACTTTTTACCAAACTGGCTCACACGAAACAGCCTTCATTTGAAATGTAACAGGTCAAAAGAAAACATCTCTACTACAGAATATGACCCTCTTGCTTGGAGAACCAATTCTTTCTCAAAAACATAACAATAATTTTATCCTTTATCATTAAACAGTATTTCTTCTGAAATTGACTTTCGCCCTTTGTAGGAAAAAAAAGAACGTTTTATGCAATAATCTTTTATTCTTGTGTAAACTATTTACAACATGTATCACATGATTTAACATGAAATTTCAAACAAAATACACTGGAAAATGAGAAAAATAGGTGAATACTGAATTTGGAATCACGCAAACTTTCCACACAACACTACATATTCGGAGTGCCAACACGGACGAGTCCACTCCTTTACCTACATCCTATGTACGAATGAAAATGGATTTATAATTTCGAATACAAATTAAATGGAGAGTCTACCCTAACGCAGCAAACACACACACACACACACACACACACACACACACACACACACACAAGCAAACAACAACAAACAACAAAACAAAAAAACCCCGTTTATTTTAGTACTATTTATTTAATTAAATTCCAGATTTACTCACTAAAAAGACCAGTCATATGAAACATTCCGTCGAACACACACTAGGCAAATGAAGCCTAACAAAGAAGCTCTTCCAACTCCCGTTTAACAAGACAAAGTCCCAGGTCTCGTTTAACAAAACTAAGTCCCAGGTCTTCCAACGACCTCCTGGAGCAGAAATATAGGTATTTCCCCCTCGCTTATTCTTTTCAAAAACTTTTTTTTTCTTCTTCACTTCAATGGAGCCCAATGGCAACCATTATCATGTAACCTGAGTTTTCAGGGAAGAGGTCCTGCTACACAAAACCTAGTTTATCCCAAAGAATAAACTTCACTTTTCTACGAACTCAAGAGGGAACGCGGTCCCATCACATACAGCAAATTACCTACATACGTCTGTCTCCAAACACTGCTCCAAGCCGTCTGCTTCTCTCTCCTTTTCACAATTATGGGAAGATCTCTTTACTCCCTACAGAGTCGACAGGCAACGGAAAACACGGGACACACGTGCAGCACCTGTGAGACGAGAAATCCTGGATTGAACTGAACGATAAAACAAAACAAAACAAAACAACATTAAAGGGGTTCTCACCCATTTTCACCAATCTGTTTTGACCACGGTTTTGGTATGTGGTCGTATTGCGCAACCAAGCCCCGAATCAGCCGCTTGCGCTCTCATCTTGCAGTGAGGGCAGCATTTCCTGCGGGTTGGGAAAGCGAGAGGCTAAAACAGGAACGAGAGCCTCGATTTCGATAAAAGGGGGGGTTTCCCGATTGAGATTTCGAAAAGCCCAGCCGCTCTTCGTGTTCGGCTGAAGTGGGAATAGGGCTGGTTGCGGAATTTCATCAGGAAATAAGCAAAACGTAAGCGTTCATGCTTTTCCAGGTGCTTCCAGCCGTTTAGGGCGATTGTGGATACATTTTGTCACCACAACGAGGAAAGATTTTGTTCCATCAGGACAGTTATCATGGTATTTGCTGTCGTCACTTCGAAGAGCACAGTTTCCAAGACCAGCACACCTGGAAGGTAAAGGTGGAAGCTGGAATTTGGTGCGAAGACAGCTGAAAGAGGATGCTGTGCCGACAATTATAACAGAAAAATGTATGAAAGCACTCTCTGTTCATTCGCCAGCTGCAAGTGCAAGCCTCAAACACAACAGTGACACAGATTCTGTCAGGAGCAAGAGAGCCAAAGTCAGAGACGTAAAGAAGGTAAGGTTTGTGGGATGGGTGGTTGATCTTTTTGTGTTTCATTTCATTCTCAGTGCATGGTTGGTTGTAAAGATAGTTGTTGGTTTCTGTGGAATGTTGGCATCAAACTGAAACAGACATTGTTACTTTCAGTCACACATGTCAGAGTCATAGTGGCAGTCAGTCAGTCACACTGCCTGCTGCCACTGAAACTGTTGCATGTTTGTGATTGATTTTTTTTCCCTGCTGTTGCTGTTTGCAGCAAAACTGAAGTTAGGATTCTTATTAACAAGAAAGTGTCCATGTCCACAAATAACAACTTGTTGGACTCCAGTGAATAATATTTAAGTTTTTATTTTCCCGGGCATTGCTGAACATCAGTTCAAGTTGCCGCCCACAACCATACGCTTTAGTAAGTGAATTATTTATCAGTATTTGGATGCAGGATGGTGGCTTAGTGTGCACTTTAAGATATATGCAGGTGTGGTATGTCTGTATGCTATAAACTGCCCTGGTGAATAAGAAAATATTGAGCTTAGATCTGCAGCTTAGATCTAATGTACGGCAAGTTACGCATCAGTTTTTAAAATAACAGCCAGAATCTTGACTGCAATATATTGTAAAAGACCCCTCAGATTCTAATAGTCATTGTGGGGCTTCAGAATTTAAGTGGAGAGAGTGGGATTGAAAATGAGGGATGTAAAATAAAAATGTGTGTGTGCGTGTGTGTGTGTGTGTGTGTGTGGGGGGGGGGGGGGGGGGGAACTGGAAGTGAACAGCTGTTGAAATGATTTCTACAGCAGGGAGGAGAATTAATGTGATGATGTAGCAGTTGACAAACTCCTATTCGAAGGAAAAGGCATTATCTGAGACATCTATGTATATGTACAGATGTATGTATGTGCATGTGTATATCATGTACTATCTGTGTCGTGCGTATGTGTGTACATGTACATAATATGGTCAACCTGTAAAATGTCTACTGAGGGTGAAAACACCCTCTTAAAACTGCAAACATGGAGGCCGCGGTCAGCCTAGTGGATAAGGCGCTGGACCCATGACCGAAATGTTGGTGGTTCGACCCTGGGTTAGTCTTGAAAATTTTTCATGTGAATTTTTCCTGTTAGAATGACCATAGTTTAACCCCGAAATCCACCCTGGCCCGCTGGTGTCAGGTTGGGACGATCCAGCTTTCTGCATATCCTTAATTTGGGCATAGACGTTAAACCAGACTCAGACAAACAAACTGCAAACACAGAGTGAAGAAACCCTTTAAAAGATTAATCAAATTGGGAACCATGATTATTATCTCAAGTAAAATTTGGAGCATATGCCATTATCGCCTCGAGGTGTTTGGCATTTATACGCCACTTGCGGAACCCCCGACTCTCGTCTCTTTCCGTACTGTGCTCGGCAATCTCCGTGGCGAGTTGCACGACCCGAAACACGGATAGAAGTGAATTTCAGAAGAAAATAACTCGTACATCGAAACACGCTCGATTATACTTTTGAAACAACCCAAACATGCTATTTATGGGTGAGGACCCCTTTAAGCCTTGTAAACACTTTCGCACTCTAGATTTCTCCGAGCAGAGACAGCTGACAAACAAACAAACAAACAACCATCACACCGTGATAATATCCCCCTCCCAAAAAGCTTTGTGCTGTCTGAGCACAAGCTAGCCAACGTGTCCTATACTGGAGGTTGAGCCGCCCCAATAACTCCCTAACAACAACAACAAAAAGAATTACGCCTTCAGATTTCTCTGGAATCGATCCTTTGATTCACCTCTAGGTGGAAAAAACTCCCTATGTTTCCATCCTACTCAAATAGTCCGCCTCCACATTCTCTCTGCCAGGAATGTATTTTAAGTTGAACGAGTGCCTTTGGAGCACAATTGTCCACCCCATCAGTCTTGGGCTGACCGGACGTATCCTGTGAAGATACTGGAGCATGTGATGATCCATTTGCAGGGTGAATCTTCGGCCATACAGATACGGATAAAACCATCAAATGGCCCACACCACCACCAGATACTCCTGCTCGATGATGTGATACCAGAGTTCTGCTCCAATCAACTTCTTGCTGGCAAATCCAACTGGCAGAAGGCCCTTGCCTTGGTCTTGGAGTAAGACAGCACCAGTCCCAGTTCCTGATGCATCCGTTCTGAGCACAAATGGCAGTTTCAGGTTCGGCAACTGCGGGACTGGCCTTGAAGTAATAGCTTTCTTTAGCTGCTCAAAGGCTTTCTTGCACTGTTGGCCCCAATGGATCTGTTCAGGTTGTTTGGCCTTGCTCTTATCTGTCAAGGGCAAGGCTACCTCTGAGAAGTTTGAATAAAACCTCCGTAGTATCCAACAAGACCTAGAAACGATTGCAGTTGTTTCTTCGTCTTGGGTGGTGCTGCCACTTGAATCTTTTACACCTTGTCATCCTCAGGACATACACGTCCCTCCTCAAGATGATGTCCCAAGAATAAAATTGATGGTTCTCCCAACTGGCATTTGGCAAGTCTTGCAGCCAGTTGCACTTCTCTCAGACGTTGAAAGATGATTCAGATCACACACACACACACACACACATGTCTGTCCCAATCTTTGGTTGCGATTAACAGATCATCCATAAAGGTTTTGGCTTTCTGCAACTGGGGAGGTGAGAACATAGGCCGCGTAATGCGGCTAAAGACTGTACCAGCTATCTTTAGCCCGAACGGCATTACCGTCCACTGACATTGCCCTTCAGGGGTGGTGAAAGCAGTCTTTTCTTTAAGTTCAGGAGTCATGGGTACCTGCCAATACCCCTTTGTCAAGTCCAACTTTGAGAAGTACTTGGCCCCGCTATGTTGAGCGAAGATGTAATCGACGTCTGGCATAGGTTCGGCGTGAAATTCCAGAACCTGGTTCAGTTGACGGAAGTCAACGCAGAATCGCATTTTCCCGTCTCTCTTCCGTACCAAAAGCACAGGAGAAGAAAACGGCGACTGACATCTTTCCATAACTCTCATCTTTAGCATTGAATCAATTTCATCCTTGATCACTGATACTTGGGAGTGGGGTAAGGGATACTGCTTCACCCTAATAGGTTCCTTCTGGGTCAGAGTGAGTGAACATTCCCCTAGGCTGCATCGCAAGGGTAAGTCAACGAGGATGTCTGAGTATTCCTCGCACAGAGATTGTATTTCTTTCATCTGTTCAGCAGACAGGCTCGTGGATATTTTACATCCCGCCAAGTCTCTTCAGGAGTCAACGGAAAGAGAGGAATTTGATGATCAGGCAGTGGTGCTTCCTCAATGGGTTCAATCACCACGGTGAAAACCCTGCGTGCGCCCTTTTCTCGTCTCTGGTATCTCTTGAGAAGGTTGGCGTGGTACAGCTTACTCTTCCCGCGGATGTTGATAATATAGTCCCAGTCACTCGTACGCTCTTCAACCTTGAAAGTTTCCTGCCACACTAACTGTAGCTTATGCTTCGTGGGCAGGAGGAGCAGTACTTCATCTCCAGGTTCAAACCATCTTCCCTGAGCCTTTTTGTCGAACTTGGGAGGCTGAAACCCGATCTCTCTTACGGGATCTCGAAAGTCTCCAGTTATTCCTTCCCTGACCGATCCCCTCTCTTGAGCTGTGTACGATCTAGTATCCCCCACAATTTCCGACGTCTCTTCCAGCACCTGTTGGGTCATGATACGATTCCTCTCAGCCTCCTCCCTCCCTCTCTTCCCTTCTAATCCTCTCTCTTTCTTCTCTCTCTTCTCTTCTAATTCTTTCGGCCACTTCTCTGTCTTCTTTTTGGATTCTAGCTGCTTCTTCTCTTTCCTCCTTTCGGATTCTGCCTTCTCGCTTCTCTTTCCTCCTTTCGGATTCTTTCTTCTGGCTTCTCTTTAGCTTCTCGTTCTTCCCTTTCTTCCCTCCTAATTTCTCTTTCTTCCCTTCGGAAGTTTTCCTCCCTAACTTCCCATCTCAACCTATCTCCCTCCCTATCTTCTCTTCCGAAGGGTCTCATAGGCTTCATTCCTGGGAGAATGTCGACGAAAGGGGATCTCAGCGATGTCCGGACGTAAGGAGGTGGACCAAATGATGTCGAGGTTCTGGTTGGAGGAAAACCTGGGTGGCTAGGGGGCAGGGCTGACCTTGGGGAAGGAGGCAGTGGATATCGCTCGGATGAAGTTGGAGTCACAAACCGATTCCTGATGAGTAGAGCTCATGGTTACAATCGTGGATACCGCAGTTCCAGTCGACATGGGAACTGTCACAGAACTGGTCGTCCGTCTGGACCCCGGCTGCCTGTGCTACGACAGAACGAGTGATCCTCCTATCTGATTCGATTTTCTCTATACCTTTCCAAGATTGGTTTCTCTCAGCCTAAGAAGAAGCTATAGTTTCTGCTCAAAACACCACCGATTCAAAATGTTTAAAGAAAAACGCAA
>JADBJO010006133.1:0-2500 GCA_016801955.1 Conus betulinus
GTGTGTCTGTGTGAACATGTGCATGCCTGTCTGATTCAATTACAATAACAAATGAGCACCCCCCACCCCCCCCCCCCCCCCCTCCTCATCTCGGGGGAAACATTAATTTAAAGCGAAGAACAAAAAAAATCCAATTTACACAATATATAAAACTATAAAGAGAGCGTCCAATGGGCCACTTTGTCAGTTTCTTGAGCACTGTCAATCATATTTGGATAGGTAGTACGAACAGGTCAATTAATGTGTAGAAGGACGAGCGGTTAACCACTCAGAAAAAAAAATGTTAAACAAATTTAAAGATAAATACCAACTGAACTATGTGACAAACTTTTGCAAATTGTGTAAAGATAAAACCAGTCATTTAATACTCTAGATAGAGACAGGGGAACCGGATCCATCAGATGAAATATCGTCACCAGTTTTGCTAATAACCTTTTTGCTCTTGGACAGTGAATTAATAGATGTTCAACTCCAAGTCTTTCTCCACACATACATGTGTAACATTTTTGCTAAATTTTGTTCGAAGTGAATTCAAACGCATTCTGTGCATTAAGCTTTGTATTTCTCTAGGTATGGAGGCAAGGTCGGGTCTTGATGAGGCCAATAGATTTTTTTCCAGAATTGGGTTAATACAGTTGTGGTAATAGTTATTTCTGAGTTCTCTAATACATTTCTGAAATTTTTTACTGGACGCTTCGTTTATTAAAGAATAGCATTCACTTAAATCTAAGGGAATGTCAAGTGGTATTGATCCTTCGACATTTCGGGCTGCCTTTCTTGCAGCCTGATCGACCCTCTCATTTGCTGAAATTCCACAATGAGAAGGTACCCAGCAAAATGTGACTGTACTGTAATGCATTTAGCCGACAGAAGATGTATGACATGATTAATTTCTGTTATCATCTCAACACGTACTTTTGGATTGGAAGACTGAATAGCGCTAAGGGCCGATTTAGAATCGGTGCATACTACAATTTGACAAGAGTTAATAGGAAAAACTCAAGACGTGGTGTAGAGACATCAAAATGGCAACTAGCTCAGCACTGAATATTGAAAAAATGTCCCCAAGATGGTACAACTTTTCCACTTTTAAATCAGGTATTATAAATGCTGCTCCTGTATCTAGATTATCTAGCACTGAACCATCCGTATACATTTTTCAAATAGTTTTTTGTATGTATTTTCTAAATGAATATCGATGACATTTTTCAATATATAAGGTGGATCCTTTTTGGACACATTTGCATAATTTGTATCAAAGGTAGCTTTGGCTTGCTCCCATTTTGGAATAGGTAAAATGGACAGCTTATTAGCATTTTTGTTTCGTTTATATTAGAATCTTTTAGGAGGTTAGAGGCAAATGACTGGATTGATTTTGTAGATTGCATTCTTCTGGCCCGTTTCACGAAATCTGTTTCTGAATTTAAGGACACTTCATTTGCACAGAAGTTATCCTGTGAAAGACTCTTTAATATGAATTTTGAAGCACATGCTTTTCGTAATGCATTCAGAGGTAATACTTCGATTTCACTGTATGTTCCTATGTTAGATGTATGTGTGGGAACTCCAAGAGCAAGTTTGTAAGCCTTGCAGTCAATACTCTGTAGTTTATTTAATAGATATTGTGGTGCGCTGAAAAAGACTTCTTGAGCATAGATTAATCGTGAACGCACAAGAGCAGTAGATAAATAAAGTTAAAGTATGTATGTCTTGCCCCCACCGTTGTTTGTTTATGATTTTCAAAAAGTTTAAATTTTTCCTTGCTTTATTCAAAATATATTCAATGTGTACATTCCAGGAAAGTTTGGAGGTTAAATACACACCTAGGAATTTAACCGTTTTCACATACTCTAAAGCAGGCCATCTAAAGTAAATGAAGGCAGTTTCTCCGGGTCATATCCAGCATTGAAGAGCATAATATTTGTTTTTTCTACTGAAAGTACAAGCCCGTTTCATTTAAAAAAACTAGCAATTTTATTCAGTTCATGTTGGTATTTGATTCGTCGTATATAGTTTAGCCATCTTAAAGGAGTTTTTCTTTTCATAGTTACCTTCATACATAGGCATATATCATCAGCAAACTGTGCTAACACTGTATCTTTATCTAGGCCTTTGGGTAGATCTGCCATTAAAATATTGAATAAAATTGGGGAGATTACTGATCCTTGCGGAAGACCCATTTGTAATTTTCTTGGTTTGAACATACATGTTCTATTCTTGTTTGAATAGTGGGATTTTCTAAAAATGATTCTACAAAATTATACATGTTACCACTTATTTTAAGTTTTCAGTTTATACAAGAGTCTTTTATGCCATACTTGCTCGTAAGCTTTCCTTATATCAAAAAAAGGTTGCAAGGATATTTTTTTCGTCGCGCGCGAATTGTTGTTTGACATGTGTGGTCAGTTTGACTAAGTGTTCTATAGTTGATCTATTACTTTGAAATCCAGCTTGATTAATAGGTATAATCTGATGCTTATTGCAATAATAAACTAATCTT